>JAZAVI010000320.1:0-107500 GCA_036326025.1 Chrosomus eos | reverse complement strand
GCGGCTGCGAACAAGAGCGGGCGGCCCAAAGCAGTCGTCAAACAGTCCGTCGTCGCCACCTAGTAGATAAGTGCACTTCACTGACTCTGACTCTGTGCTTGAGGACGACTCTCCAGACTAATGTGACTGTACAGTGTTAAAGACTTCAGCTGAATCACATTCAGCGATTCAAAGATTTGAGTGACTCTGAGTGAGACTGAGTGAGACTGAGTGAGACTGAGTGACTCTGAGTGACTCCGAGTGACTCCGAGTGACTCCGAGTGACTCCGAGTGAGACTGAGTGACTCTGAGTGAGACTGAGTGAGACTGAGTGACTCTGAGTGACTCTGAGTGAGACTGAGTGAGACTGAGTGACTCTGAGTGAGACTGAGTGAGACTGAGTGACTCTGAGTGAGACTGAGTGAGACTGAGTGAGACTGAATGATTCTGAGTGACTCTGAGTGACTCTGAGTGAGACTGAGTGAGACTGAGTGATTCTGAGTGATTCTGAGTGATTCTGAGTGACTCTGAGTGACTCTGAGTGACTCTGAGTGACTCTGAGTGATTCTGAGTGACTCTGAGTGAGTGACTCTGAGTGAGTGACTCTGAGTGAGTGACTCTGAGTGAGTGACTCTGAGTGAGTGACTCTGAGTGAGTGACTCTGAGTGAGTGACTCTGAGTGACTTTGAGTGACACTGAGTGATTCTGAGTGACTCTGAGTGAGACTGAGTGACTCTGAGTGATTCTGAGTGACTCTGAGTGAGACTGAGTGACTCTGAGTGAGACTGAGTGACTGTGAGTGAGACTGAGTGACTGTGAGTGACTCTGAGTGAGATTGAGTGACTGAGTGAGACTGAGTGAGACTGAGTGAGACTGAGTGACTCTGAGTGAGACTGAGTGACTCTGAGTGATTCTGAGTGACTCTGAGTGACTCTGAGTGAGACTGAGTGATTCTGAGTGATTCTGAGTGACTCTGAGTGACTCTGAGTGCTGATGGAGGACAGGATTCATCAAGTCGGTTCATGATCTGAAGACTGTAACACATCACCAGCACCGGCTCGCGATGTTCTTATTTTCTGAGTTCTTGTTTTTTGTATTTTTCTAGGTGTTTAAAAAAATGCAATAAAAGCAGAGCAATAAATAGTGTTTACCTCTGTTTTTTTCCTATTTATTTTACGATCCGAATATGCACTGCAAAAAAAAAAAATCGTATTTTTTAAAAACTTTTGTCTTGTTTTCCAGAACAAATATCTAAACATTCTAAAATCAAGATACTTTATATTACACACAATATTCTTTCTTTATAGATATTAAGTCTGGTTGAAAATGTATCAAAAAGAACTGAGTTTGTGCTTAAGCCAATGGAGTCAGAAACATTAACTCAAAAGGAAAGTTTATTTTCTGATAGTAGTAAAAATGCAGAAATCTGTTAGTGAAATTCATTATAAAATAAATTCACTCTCAATAAAATTTCCTGCTTAATTTAAATCTTGTTTGAATTTTTTTCTTGTACACACACAAGTAAAATGGGTTGCAAACATGGTTTACACTAGTGCACTAGTCCTTCTCTAAATTTAATCTACATCAGAAAACAAACCCACAAATTGTGCAACTATCATACAGAGTATTTAGAGTATGTTTCTGAAACTGAAACCAGTCAGATCTCGTGGACTTCATAGATCTAAAATCTCCTTGAAGCAGGAATTAAATTGCAGAAGTGAGGAGAAACAGACCAGCTCATAAAACAGATCTCAGAGCTAAGGAGTTTTCAAAAGAGGAATATTTGAAACCAAATAAAAACAACACTTTATTATTAAACTTAAATCAGATCCACACTGTAATACTGTTGCAATTCAACAAAACACATGAAAAGAGAAACAGAAGTGGATTATTTCACTGGTACATACAACTGTACAAAAATCCAGTGTTGCTCAAGTTCTCTTTGGTTTTAGTTGTAAAGATCGATGTTAAAATGCAGAAACAAAATCTTGTATTAAAAAGTAATATTTTTTAAATTTCTCCTGTGAAACACAAAAGTGGGGAACCAAACTAAATTTCTTTAGCGTTCCACAGAAGAAAGTCATTTTTGGGTGAACTGTCCCTTTAAATCTCCCTTTGACCCTGGGATGATGCGGGTGTCCGAGTGAGAATCGGCCAATCAGACGCGAGCGTGTCTCAGTCCGTGCTCAGAGTTTGCCCTCCTCGATCATGCGGTTCAGGCCGCTGCAGATCTTGCTCAGGTTGCTCCACAGCGTCCCCTGGGGGTCGTACAGGTGTGTGAGCAGATCCGGATCCGCGTAATGGTTGAACACGTGCCGGATGCGATCCAGAGACTTGGGCGTCAGGTGTTTCTCCACCAGCTTCAGCATTAAATCCCGACAGTCCGTCAGCAGCTCCATCATGACGTTCTTATCGAACGTGAACTCCACCTGACGGACACAGACGCACACACTCACGGTTTTACTAGTGCTTTCAGTCCATTAAAAACGAATCACACAGTTTTCTGTAATTAACTCTTTCCCCGACATTGACAGAATTTTCCGGCTTTCCTTGTTTTACACATTTACACTTACACATCTCCTGAAAGAGTATTAAATCTCCTGATCAAAACACAGGAGAAGAAGCAGAAACAAGCGATAGAAGCATTGCTGACGCACATGTAAATTATAACGCGATCATCAAACATTAAACAGCATATTAATCAAAATGCCTAATGTTACTGAATGAAATGTTTAACGATGAAGAGGAAACGACTAAAGCTTTGAGGAGTTGATGGACTCGATCTTCTACATCTGTGTTTTGATCATCGTTCTGAATCTGATCTGAATATAGTCTTTGACAAAAACAAGATTTTTCTTTTTTACAAAACTTATCCACATTCAGGTGTTGATAAAAACAGAATGCATGAAGCTAGAATAATTATGTTTAAAGCAAAGGGTCTGTTCTTTCTTTTGATATATTGCATGTTCAGATATTCATACAACAAAATATTCTGGGGGTCATGAAGTTTTTGTGAAAATGATCATAAATGCTGGCGGTAGCTGACAACTTTTTTTAAAGGTGTCTCTTGTCCCTTTTCATAATATGTAAAATAAGTCTATAATGTCCACTGAGTGTGTCTGTGAAGTTTTAGCTCAAAATACCCCACAGATATTTTTTTAAAGCATGTTAAAATTTTCTCTTTCTGCGGGTGAGGAAAAACATGCAGTTTTTGTGTGTCCCTTTAAATGCAAATGAGCTGCTCCTGGCACAGAGGGCGGAGTTTCAAGAGCTCCTGTATGTTAGCAGCTCCGATTACCACACACACACACACACACACACACACACACACTGAAAATTTCAAAAACTTTAAGTCTTCAATGTTCAAACCGGAGTCAGAAAGATGGAGAGACACAAGAAGAAGTGACAACATGTATGTAGAGCAACAAGATATTTCTTAATGGTTAGTTGATGAATTTTTGTTTCTGATGTGGAGTTTACTATCTTCTAGTCATTGATTATCATATTCTATCATGATAATCTATAAATCGCTTACCCGGAGGCGGGGTTTATGTAAATGTTAGGGTTTGTGATGTCACTAACCCGGGAGGAAGCTTGTGTAGTTCCTACCAGCCGTTTATTGTAGTCCTTATCCAAGATTAGGATGTCTGTTATAATCACTGTTTATGTTTAATAATCTAAATGCAAAGGGGGCTATAGTAAATTTTTCAACTTGTAATGTTAAAGGGCTGAATGAACCAGTCAAGAGGGGGAAAATATCTCATTTACAATCACTGTCTTCGGATATTATGTTCCTGCAAGAGAAACGCACTGGCCACGTTAGACTGAGGTGCAAGAGGATTGGACAAATATACCATTCACATTTCTCTGCCAAATCTAGAGCACAGCTATCCTTATCCGTAAAACAGTCCCATTTAAAAATAATCTGACTATTTCAGATAAAGAAGGGGGATATGTAAAAAATAAACCGTATTTTTTACGGTAAAAAAAACGGCAGCTGTGGTTGCCAGAACTTTACCGTCAAAAATACGGTAGCAACGTTATCGGTTTTACAGACTTAACTTCAAATGTACAGTAATAAACCATATTTCTTTATCTGGTATAATGTTAATTTACCGACCTATTGAAGAATTACTATTAATATCTGATTTGTACCATTGTAATACACTTGACAACCACCAATCACAGCAGTGAAGAGAGTCACATGATCAATCAAAGCTCATCACATACAGTTCTTCCACTATAAAGTTAATACTAATATACAGAAGCTGCACAGTGCCATTCACACAAACACTCTAAACACCATCATGGTAACACACATGACATTTAAAAAATGCAATAAACATTAATTTAACAACATTAAATGTAACATAAAATCCTAATGTACAACACTGATTAAAAAAAAACTAAGAAAACTATGAAGAAACATAAAATGTGAAGTGTCATGCAGGGAATTGTGGGAATGTCAATTTACGTTTTTTTCACTGTAAATTATACAATGAGTTGTTCTTTTTCACTTTCAAAAACTGTAAATTTAAATGTACCATTAGATCTATCACAGTTATTTACCGTATATAGGAAGAAAACTTTCTGTTAACCAATTAACAGTTTTGCACTGTAGCATTTTTACAGTCTTTTACCATTAAGATCACGATCATTTTTTACAGTTGGAGAAAAAAATTCTGTGCCATTGACATTAGTCAATGTTTACGGACCAAACTGTGAGAAACCTGAGGTTTTTTTAATTCCTGATATTTCAGATACAAATCTCGATTTTAACTGTGTCCTAGACCCGTATTTGGACATATCCTCCTCCGCAAAAATAGTTAGTTCCAATTCCAGTAAATTTTTGAATGCATGTATAAGCAATTATAATATGTTTGATGTGTGGAGAACTCTCTAACCGATGGATATAGGGAATACTCTTTTATTAAGTCCATAATGTCTACACCCGAATATATTATTTTATTCTGGATGGTATACTTTTGCCCCAGGTCTGTACGGCTAAATTATCTCCGATCATAGTCCAGTGACCTTTTCTATTAAAATAGATAATATGGAGAAACCACAAAGAAATTGGAGGCTTAATTCTCACTTACTTACAAATAAAGTCTTTATCAATCACTTAAAACAGGAGATAAAATCCTTTTTGAGTTTAATGACAAGCCTGACATGTCTATAGGAGTGATATGGACACATTTAAAGCATACATTAGGGGTTTTATTATCTCCTATCAAACATCTCAAAGAAAAAGTTGAATTAGAGGTATTGAAAATTAAGAGAATTAGATATTGAAAATGCTAAACATCCATGTATTGAAAAATATAAAGAAATGTGTGCACTTAAATATAAATTGAATCAAATTCTCTCTTATAAAATGTCAAAATCCTTTCTGTATGTAAAGCAAAAATACTTTGAATTCAGTGATAAACCTTAGAAACGTTTAGCTCGACAACTCTGTAAAATAATATCTGAACGTATCATATACAAAATTAGATCAGACAGAGGAGAAATTCTCACTTCCTCTAGAGATATAAATAACAGGTTCCAGACATTTTACTATACTCGTCTAGACCAGTTTCCAGACCAACAGAATCTTCCCTCATTACATCAAGAACAAGTTGACAGGGTAAGGTGCAGAAATGACTATTAAAGAAATATCAGATACTATTAAATATCTAAAAGGCTGTAAAACTCCTGGGCCCGTATCCCTAAAGAATTTTTGAGCAAAAAGTGGCTCCTAGCAAATTCTAAGAAAATTCTCAGAGTCATGACGTTTTCTTAGAATTTCCCCTAAAAGTGACACGAAAATCCAAGTTAATGTAAAAGCTATTCTTCAAGATTCCTAGCGCTTAAAAGGGCTCCTGAGGCGAGATCTGCTAAGAGCAGGGAAGAGGAGTTCCCCTAAGCAGCGGCACAAAATGGGTTAGGATTCCTTTTTTTCTCCATTTTCTGTGTTTGTAGGATATTTGTTAACAAGCCTTCATAAATAGACCAGCCAGCAATCACAGACATTGATAAAAGCTGAGCCGTGTTACCCTCGTTAAGACCACACTGAGTTAACGTTGCAGTTTCTACTTCATTAAGGACAGCCCCGTGAGATAGGCCATCTTGTTTTCAATGGGGTCCATATGGGACTGAAAGTACAAAATATGCCAGCTAGGATATTAATATGAGCAAATAAGACACAAATCATTATTTGAACAGGGTGTAATGAGCTTAAGTTTTCACATATTTTAGATTCTGATGTTAGGCTATAACCCCTACAGCTTACTATTCATTTTCCAGATATTATCTTGAATGTGAAATATTATTTACAATTACAGTCTGCATAAGATTAGCGTGTATAATTATGTTTATTGATTTGAGGGTACATCCTTTGCTCATTATCACCAAAAGTTCATTTTCATCAAACTTGTAGGATCAACCAATCACGGCTTTTGAAATGTTGACTCATACCTAGCATCGGGGTCAACCACACCTCCTCACTAAGATAGGATTGTCCATCCATTCCTTGCTCAGAGTTCACTGAAAATGTTCTGGAATCACTTCTAAGCTAAAACTCCTGGCAAGGAATTTTTAGGTTAAGTTAGGATCTCCTGAGAGGATTTTTAGGGATACGGGCCCTGGTCCAGATGGATTTTGTAATGAACTCTATAAAGCCTATAACGAACTACTTTCACCTTATTTATATAGGGTTTACAAACAGGCATTTATAGACCAGTCCCTGCCGCCCTCTCTAGATGAGGCAATTATTATTGTAGTCCCAAAAAAAGGAAGGAACCCAGAAGAACTGGGTTCTTATAAGCCGATCTCACTACTCAACACAGATCAAGAAATTCTGGCAAAAACTTTGGCACAAAGAATTAAACAGTAATTAGAAACTTGGTGCACCCAGATCAAACCGGTTTCATACCAAAACGTAACTCTTCTCCTAATCTTAGGCGTCTCGTCAACAGAATGCACTCCTTCTGAAGCCGAGCGCAAGATTTGGCCATTCTGTCACTGGATGCGGAGAAGGCTTTCGATCAAATTGAATGGCCTTACCTATTTGCGGTGTTGAAGAAGTTTAATCTTGGAGAAAATCATTAATT
The DNA here is from genome assembly GCA_036326025.1 of Chrosomus eos. Lineage (NCBI taxonomy): Eukaryota > Metazoa > Chordata > Actinopteri > Cypriniformes > Leuciscidae > Chrosomus > Chrosomus eos. The sequence continues at coordinate 100,427 of JAZAVI010000320.1, read as the reverse complement.
TCAAGGATTAAATTGTTGTATTCTAGTGCATGTGCAAGAATTCTCACAAATCAAACAAACTATCGTTTCAATGTACATAGAGGTACAAGAGGTTGCTCGCTGTCGCCACGTTTGTTTGCATTAGCGATTGAGCCTTTAGCTGAGGCCATTAGAGTCCATTCTTGTATTAAAGGCTATAAAACCAGAAATACTGATAATAAATTAGCGTTATATGCAGATGATATAATTTTATTTATTTATGAGCCCAATAGCAGCATTCCAAATATCCTTAATTCATTCCTTGGCTTCAACACTTGCGCTTTAAGGCTTCAGAAAAATTCACATATCTACGAATAGAGGTGACACAAAAGTTTTCAAATTTATGTTCAGGCTAATTTTCAACCCCTGTTGTTTAAACTGAAATCCATAATCAAGTTCAGGAGAACGCTTCCTATTTCTCTTCTGGGCAGGGTAAATGCAATTCATATGATATTTCTCCCACAATTTTTGTACATGGTGCAAACATTCCCATATTTCTGCCCAAATGTTTTTTCAAAAAATTGGACCACACCTATGTACCTGGATGCATTCTGGGAAAGACGTCATAGAGTCTTATACCGTCTCCTTTCTGTACAAGGCTTTAGAACAGGTGAAAAGTCCTTCGATGGAGAACATTAAATCTGCCTGGGAAGAGGAACTTACAGTAGAAATTCCCAGTGAAATGTGGGAACGCAGTCTTGAACTTGTCCACAGGTGTTCCATTAATGCAAGACATTGTCTTATTCGGTATAAAGTGCTTCATAGGCTTCATTATTCCAAGTGTAAACTGAGCAAAATATTTCCAGAAGTGTCTCCATTATGTGACAAATGTCAAATTTTAGATGCATTTAGATGCAGATTTTAGATCTGTGTAATGTGTCCAAAATTATAAAGTTTCTGGAATAAGATTTTCCAGGTTTGTTCAGATACATTGGACATACGATTTGAACCAGATCCTATATTAATTATATTTGGAGTTTCTGAAGAGTTTTTGAGATGTACACTGGGACAAAAACATTTTGTTTCATGTGGTTTAATTTCTGCTAAAAAACGTATTCTTTTGTTTTGGAAGAAAAAGGAAGTTCCAGTGATTAAACTATGGCTGACAGAGTTGACTGGTACACTACATTTAGGAAGAATTAGCTGTGCTCTAAAATCAAGATTTTGTTATTTAAAAAAATGTGGTCACCTTTTATTTCTTTTCTGCAAGCTAGTGATTAATGTTTACTATGACTTCACCTGCTTTTACCTCTGGATAGCACTGTTGGGTTGAGTTTTTGAGTGAAGTTGGATTTTTTCTTTTTCTTTCATGCATATTTGTTAAAATGTAAGTTTTATTTCTTTGTATATATATATAAAAAAGTGTAGTTACAAATGATCTTCTGCTGAAATACCAAATAAAAACATTTAAACACAAAAATGCTGCCGAGGAAAGAGTTAATCATGATTAATTTCACCTAACATAAAAAAATTGCATTGTATAATTTCACACTGAAATGTAGAAACAACATAAAGACGGTAAATATTTAAATATTTGCACCTCTTTTTTAAGTACTATGTTGTTTGATTAACATTAATGACAACATTTATGACTTTAAGACCCGACGCACATGACACGGATTCGGATCTAATGTTTTCACAACTCTAGATGCTCATTTAAGTTTTAACTCTTTAAGAATGTGCTTACGATAATACTCGACAATAACGGGCATTTAAACAGGTTCATATTGCCGCTTCACAGACGCGCACCAGTACACATTTGAGTGATTTTTCTGTGTCTAATCACGCTTGACTGGTAGATTGATTTAATATGATAGAGTGATCATATAATGCAACGCGAAAAAAATTATGCTGCATTAATTGGGTTAAATATGTTAAAATTAAACAAATGAATCGCAAAATTAAAATGTTAATTTTGACAGCCCTAGTTTTTACATTAACATTCATGCATTTAGCAGACACTTTTACCCAAAGTTAAGACCGTCCACACCAAGTACTATAACTATATCAGCGTCACATCAACACACGATATTCTGTATATGTTTATTATAAACTTGCGCTGCAGTCTCTTTAAATGCTCGAACTCGTTAAAGTCTGTTGGATTCTGATTGGCTGTCAGTGTTTTCATCGTTCATCGACTGGAATAAAATCACTCTGAAAATGATTCCTCTGTGTTGTTATCATTATAGTTGTGACTTTAGAAAAGAGCTACATTTTTTACTTTGTTTGCAAAATTCTCCACATATTTCAGTTTTTAAACATGGCGAAATAAGACTTAAAGGCCCGTTCACACAGAAACATTCTAACTCTAAGATGAATAATAAAAACATTGACAGCCAATCAGAATGCATCCTGCATTAAAGAGTTGCTAGGGGGTTCTGTGCGGTTGCTAGGGGGTTCTGTGTGGTTGCTAGGGGTTCTGTGCGGTTGCTAGGGGGTTCTCTGCGGTTGCTAGGGGGTTCTGTGTGGTTGCTAGGGGGTTCTGTGTGGTTGCTAGGGGGTTTCTGTGCGGTTGCTAGGGGGTTCTCTGCGGTTGCTAGGGGGTTCTCTGCGGTTGCTAGGGGGTTCTGTGTGGTTGCTAGGGGGTTCTCTGTGCGGTTGCTAGGGGGTTCTCAGCAGTCGCTTCCTGTCTGATAGAGTGATCATATAATGTAACGCGACCCAAACAATCCTGCATTAATTGCTTTAAATTTGTTCAAATAAAAAAAATGAACGCAAAATTAACACGTTAAGTTTGACAGCCGTAGTGTTTTTAGATTTACATTCATACATTTAGCAGACGCTTTTATCCAAAGTTAAGACCGTTTACACCAAGTTCGATAACTATATTAGCATCAACGCACGATATCATTCTGTTTATGCTAAGCTCGCGCTGCAGTTTTGTCATCTGTCGCTTCAAATGCTCGAGCTCATTAAAGTCTGTTGGATTCTGATTGGCTGTCAGTGTTTATATCGTTCATCTGGGAATAAAACCGCTCTGAAAGTGATTCCTCTGTGTTGTTATCGTTAAAGTTTTAATGTAATCTCTGCTATGCATGTAAAACAATATCTTTATCGGTACAGTTATCGTCCTTAGTGTGAACCGGCCGTTAGAAATTTTTTTTTTTTCACTTTATTTGTAAATTTCTCCACATATTTCAGTTTTCAAACATGTCAAAATAAGATTAAAGTCCCGTTCATACAGAAACATTCTAACTCTAAGATGAATGATAAAAACATTGACAGCCAATCAGAATGCATCCTGCATTAAAGAGTTGCTAGGGTGTTCTGTGCTGTTGCTAGGGTGTTCTGTGCGGTTGTTAGGGTGTTCGGTACGGTTGCTAGGGTGTTCTGTGCACTGTAAAACCTAACAGTTGTTTGCACTAAAATAAATTGAGTTTACTGGGCTCAAATATTACCGAATTCTATGTGGACACAAAGACTGAAACAGAACTCAAAAGTTATGAGTTATGGAACATTCTTGATCCCAGAATGATAATTGAATGATAATTGTATAGTTAAGTTACTAATTAAGAGATGATTGAGCATTAGTGATGAACACCTGCTGTTATTAAGCAGAATCACTGAAGGAAAGAGGAACAAGGTTTAAGGTCACCATGATGGAGATCAGCGTTTGCTTTAGTTGGTGTCTTGACGCTTGACATACACACATATGCTTTTCTTTGGCTGCTGTAATTACTTGTTTTAAAACACATGTGTTATGGCAGAGAGATCGAGGAAAAGTATGATAAGGTGATGTTGGTCAAGAAATTGATGATGATGATCATCATGTAGTGACTTGACTGACTGATCTATATCAGAGTCTAAGCTCTATTTAATAGGGTAATGTTCTTAGTTCAATTCATAACTGTAATGCTATAGTAAAAAATAAAACAAGGTTTTAAATAATTTGGAGAATTTTACAGACTGTTTGTGCACAAAAAAAAAAAAATTGCATTACAATGATTAACACAGACATCAAGAATCAGGATATGAATCTCAAGAATGGTGACCATTTGAAAAAACAATTCATGCTGCAATGCATGCTGGGTAATACCATAATCACAATGCATACACGGCTTCCAGCATTCATTGCAGCATGAATCGTTTTTGAAAGGTCACCACTGTTGAGATCCATATACTGATTCTTGATGTCTGTGTAAGTCAGCATAATACCATAGAGGTTTTTAAAATCTGATTGTCACAACATTTGGCCTTATAGCAGAATCACTGTAACTTATAAAGAGAAATTTTAATCAGAGATCAGTACAGACATCAGAGAATCAAGACACTGAATGATGATTCATACTTTCATTAATCATTGTCAAAACACAACCACATGCTCACATTGGCTTTTGGGCCATAACAAATGTGTGTTATAAACACTCAGTTACAGCAGCCAGAGGAACAACTGGTGTTATAAAGACAAGGGTCAAGAGCCCAACTAAAGCAAACACTGACCACTATCATGGTGTCTTTAAATAAAACTCAATAAATCATCTTCATCCAGACCTCTGTTCATTCACAATAAAAACTTCTGTAGACGCATGATAAAACTCTGGTTGGTAATAAGTGAAGCTGGTAATGCTGTTTGTGGAGATGTTCAATCCTCCTCTGCTGAGATCTTTAGTGGTTTAAACATATTATCTTCAGTTGATTTCATTGAATGTTGTGGTTGGAAGTCAGTTGTAGTGCTTGTGTTTCTCTTTCCTTCAGTGATTCTGCTGATTAACAGCAGGTGTTCATCTCTAATACTCAACCATCACTTGATTAATCACTTAACTAATCACTTAACTAATCACCTAATTAATCACTCAACTGAAAAAAAATCTGAGAACTCATAACTTTTGTGTTTTTATAAACTTAAATTAATTTATGTAATCGGTTACATCAAAAGTTATGAGTTAGGTTAACTCATTGGATTTGACTTTGTGTGTGATGTTGTGAGCTAGCAGTAACTGCAAGTGCTCTAAGTTCATTTAAAGTTTGTCATTTCACTGTTTTTACTCAATAAAGTGAAGTTTTAGCTTTATTTAGTATTTAAATGCAGTGTAAAGTTTAATTGTGTATTCAGAATTATTATTGTTTTAGTGAATCAATGCAAATAAGTTCAGAGAACTCATAACTATTGTTTTTATAAACTTAAATTATTTTAGGTAATCAGTTACATCAAAAGAAATGAGTTAGCTGAACTTGTTGGGTTTTACAGTGTGCTGTTGCTAGGGTGTTCTGTGCTGTTGCTAGGGTGTTCTGTGCGGTTGTTAGGGTGTTCTGTGCTGTTGCTAGGCTGTTCTGTGCTGTTGCTAGGGTGTTCTGTGCTGTTGCTAGGGTGTTCTGTGCTGTTGCTAGGCTGTTCTGTGCTGTTGCTAGGGTGTTCTGTGCTGTTGCTAGGGTGTTCTGTGCGGTTGCTAGGGTGTTCTGTGCTGTTGCTAGGGTGTTCTGTGCTGTTGCTAGGGTGTTCTGTGCTGTTGCTAGGGTGTTCTGTGCGGTTGCTAGGGTGTTTTGTGCGGTTGCTTCCTGTCTGGTGTGAAATGACGACGCACACGCAGAACTTTAAGAGGTTTCAGCACATCACTAGCAGTAGTAGCACTAGTGATGCTTGATTTTTGAGCACTAATGAACCATAATTCACAGATAATCATGCAAACATTATGAATATGTGAATGCTGCACCTCCTGGAAGCTGATGGCCGTCATGGCTCCGTGATGCAGCTTCTTCCTGAAGTCCTGTGCCAGACTCAGCTCATCCGCGCTGAACTTCTCGTGTCGGAACAGGACTCCCACCTTCACGGCGATCTTGATCATGTTCTTCACCACCTTCTGGGCCTCGGCGCGGTTCCCCGAGTGCTCTTTGGAGACGCGGTACAGCTCGTCCAGAACCTCGCTGCTGTTGTCGTCGATGAACATGTGAGCCATGGACTTGCTGGCCATGTGACTGAGGATCTTCTTCTGGGCCTTCATGGCCATGTCCTTGGAGCTGAACGCCTCCATCCCGCACCAGAGGACGGAGGGACGCAGACATACAGTGTGTGTTTACCTGCGTCGGCAGTCGGAGAAGTGTGTGTGTCGAGTCTGTGTGAGGAAGTGGCGTCTTCCGCTGTGTAACTGTGAGAGGAAACTGTGATCGGAGGAGATATGTCACTTCTGCTTTCTGTCTCTCTCACACACTTAAACGCTGAGTTTCAGACTCTAGACGTATCGTATCGTTCAGATCATTGAAAGTGTGACTGTAAGAACACAAACTAACCTGAAGCATCACCTCTAAACTTCACAAGCACAAACACACGAGAGGCAGTGACAAATCACACCAGATCTCTCTGATATCGGTTTCTTCACATCAGCAATGAGTTTAAAACTGAAATCTTTCAACAGTTGTGTCTCCTCTAGAGAAGGGGTTTAGAAACTAAGGGCCCTCAGGGGCCACAAAAGAGTGCTGGGGGTCCGGGGAAACTCTGGGGGAAAACTGTGTAAAAATGCAAAGGAAAAAAAAGATTTAACTAACTAAATAGAAAAGAGATTAAAATAAATACAAATTGATTTAAATAAATAAATTAATACATTTTATTAAAATAAAAAAATATTAGCACATTTTATGTAATTTATTTATGTATTTATTTTATGTAAATATAAAATAAATAAAATATTTTTTTTGTATCAGTTTATTTTAATTGAATATAATTTAAATCAAATTGTATTTATTCATTTGAATAAAATTAATATTATTTAAAATATATAATTAGCTTTAAATAAATAATAAATCTAACAGTACAGTACAGTACAGAAAGGATGCAATTATGTAATAGGAACTTAATGAAAAAAACATGATTTAAATGAAAAAGTTTAAAATAAATAAATACCAATTCATTTAAATAAATAGCAAATTAATAAATTAAATAGATTTAAAAATGTATACTATTAATTGATACATTTAATCAAATGTATTATTTATTTAAATGATTTTTAAATAAAAATAAATAAATACAATTATTTCAATAAATAATAGACTAATAATTATGACTAAAATAAGTTCAATAAAAAAGATAGATAAAATGTTATTATATGAATAACACATCTAACATTAAAGTAAAAGAATGCAACAATGTAACGTAATCGAAACTAAATTATTTCTAAATTATATTATACACATATTTCTAATATTAATTTTTCACATTAATTTGGTCTTTATACATGAAAATATATAGTTTCCGCAGGAGGAAGATCATATTTTGATCATATTACAGTGATAACAGAAAAATAGTGCAACAAAGTTTATTTCAAATGTACAGCAGATCTAGAAGAAGTCCAGCTTTAAGTAAGTTCAGTGTTGATTCATTTATTTTGTTAAAGCGTTATAAATTTTGTTTATTTATTTATATAGCCGCTCTGGAGAAAAGAGTGATGTCATCTTCCAGTTCAGTTCTCATATAATGGTGTCAATGTGGAGGCTCCCAAGATGGCAGCGTTGTAGGAGGATGTGTGCTTGTCGCTCTGCGAGCAATTTCGAAGGGTTTATGATATTACTGCCGTTTTAAAATAAAAAATAATAATAATTTGATGGCAGAACCTTAAGAAGAAAAGAAAAAAGGAAAACGATCATATAGCAAGACGTAGTAATTGTAGGCTACCACGAATGCCCAAGTCTAAAAAGAAAAAGAGGAGCTCTGAAAAAGCGTTAACGATTTCTCAACACGTGTGGCTAAACATGGAAGATAACCAGTCTCAAGAGTCGGTAGCCCAGAATCCGTTGAGTGGAGACGAAATGCGCTGGTATGAAGCCACCCCAGAGCCTTTGTCAGACACCGATTCATTTCCCATTTTGGCGGTGGAGACGCCAGAGAAGCCTGCCAAGAAAAGGAATCGTGAATCTCAATCAGGTGGACGAAGCTGGGAGACGGCTAATGCTGAACTCATGGAGGCGATACGAGCAATGACCAGCAAGCAGGATGAAACACTTCGGAGAGTCTCTGCTATAGGCCTAACTACTGAAGCTACTTCCAAACGGGTTGAGGAGCTGACAACAACTGTCAAACAGCTGTCTCTGGATGTTCAACAACACAAGCAAACACTGGAGAATATGAAAGTTGCCAATACAAAGCTCCAAGAAGAAAATAAGCACCTGAGAGAAGCTGTTGCTGAGTGTCAACGCTACAGCAGAAGGTGGTCGCTTAAGATTCACGGCGTAAGGGAGTCAAGAGAGGAAGACATCAGAGGCAAGATAATCGACATCCTTGGGAAAATGGCACCAAAGCTTCGTGAAGACCTGAAACAAGGCATTGACATCGTCCATCGCGTGGGGAAACTGAGAGATGACGGCGCCGCGAGATCAACTATAGTTTTGTTTGCCTTGCGTCGCCTTCGTGATGCCGTCTGGAAAGAAGCTAAAAACTCTCAGTACTTGCAAGAGAATCGTCTCAGGATTACCGAAGCTCTTTCTCCGGAGGACAGAGCGGCTCGGGAGAAGCTCTGGCCTTTGATCAAGAAGGCGCGTGATGAAGGGAAAAAGGCTTCATTCCGTGGTGCTTCGGCTGTCATCAATGGAAAAGTTATTGTCCGTCCGGAATAGCCTCGTTGGCTGAGCATCTTCTTTTACCAAAGGTATTACACATAAGCCCACTGTTCATGTGGCATTTTTGGAAATAACTTCAATGGTCTATTTTGTTTTGGAGATTTAATACAACGTATGTAGCCAGGCTACCTTGTCGTTTAGACTTGGATTAATCTTCCTTTTTGTTTGTTGTATAGCCATAGGCAGACACGAACATGAACACTCTGCCTGCGCTCGTTACAGGTTGAGATGGTGAGCACTTAATACTAATGCTACCTCAACAGATTTTTTTTTTTTTTTTTTTTTTTTTCATACAAGTATATATGATCTCCTTGTTGGACTTTAAATGAGATCATGTTAGTTTAATTTACTATAAGTGCAGCCGTCTCGAACGTTCTTGATTCTAGGTTGACGGCTGTGTGTACAACAAGGTTCTTGCTATTTTAAGGCAGGTTATCATCACCTTCTTGTAAGGTCTTTGCATACTTTTTGCGTTCAAAGCACTTTCAGGTAATTTCTGTTCTATATCTCTGTTCCTTTATGGACTTTTTGTTTAAACGTCTTAATGTCTTGTCTTTAAATGTGAGAGGTATTCGGGACTTAACAAAGAGGAAAGCATTATTTTTATTCTGTAAAAGGTCTGAAGCTGACTTGATTTTATTACAGGAAACGCACTCTTGTGACTCTGATACAGGGTTCTGGAAAGCTCAATGGGGTAATGTTGCTCATTTTAGTCATGGTTCTAACCATTCTGCTGGTGTCTCAATCCTTGTGCATGGTTTCAAGGGGGATATTTTGGAAGTTGTGCCCTCTAGTGACGGAAGATGGATAACATTAATAGTCAAGCAGGACAATACAGTTTTCATAGTTTCCAATGTATATGGATTTAATTCACACTCTGACAACAAAACCTTATTTAATTCCATTACTGGCAAGCTAAGGGATTTAAAGGGGAAATACGTAAATGCCTTTATAATTCTTTCGGGGGATTTCAATGAATGTCCTGACGAAATAGAGGATAGATACCCACCTAGAGCGGCTCGCTCCTCCCAGGGAAGCGATTTAATATCTTCTCTGTGCTCAGACCTATCCTTAACTGATGCTTGGCGTTTTTTTAACCCAGACATCCAAGATTTCACCTGGAGTAATAGAAGTCTGACTTTGAAGTCGAGAATTGATTTATTTTTAGTTTCTTCTTCTTCTCTTCAATTTGTTAATGAGGTTAAACATGTTTATGCACCCCTTTCGGACCACAAATTAATTATTTTGAAACTAGGCTCCATTGACCCACAATCCGGCTTGAGAGGTTATTGGAAGTTTAACAATACTCTTTTGAGTGATGACTCCTTTAATAATTCTGTTAAGCTTCTAGCGAAAGAGATCTTCGAGAGTGATGTTAATAATGGACATAAGAAAAAGTGGGAGTACTTCAAGTATAAAATTAGACAATTGGCTATAAAAAGATCTAAGGAAATAAAGAAAGAAAAATATAATTCAGAACATGCCTTGATGAATAAATTAACTCAATTAATGTCAAAAGGAAACATTAACCCAGAAGAAGAAATTGAAAGAAAAGCCATCCAAATTCAGATAGATCAAATATATACAGAAATGGCTAAAGGGGCATTTGTTAGATCAAGGGCTAAGTGGCTGGAAGAGGGCGAAAAGAACACCAATTATTTTTTTGCTTTAGAAAAAAGGAATGCTAAAAGAAATTCTGTAACTGAGCTCTACATTGATGGCACCCTTTCTAAGGATCTTACTCACATTTCTAAATTTGTTAGCTCGTTTTATGGTAATTTATATCAGTCTAATTTTAACGAAGAAGAAAGTTTAAGTTTTTTTAATAAAATTCAGCACAGTATCCCTATTATTAGTGAAGATTATAAAGCTTCTTGTGACTCTGATCTCTCTTTAAATGAGGTTAAAAATGCTTTGTTTGCTATGAAGAAAGGAAAATCTCCCGGGATAGATGGGCTAGGAGCGGAGTTCTATACTCATTTCTGGGAGCTTATTCATCTCCCTTTAATGCACATGTATAGGGAGTGTATTGATCAAGGGGAAATGACCACATCAATGAAGCAAGGCATTATCTCCTTGATCCCGAAACCTGGTAAAGACCCTCACTTAATCGATAATTGGCGTCCAATCACATTATTAACTATAGATTATAAAATTCTGGCCTCTGTATATGCATATAGATTAAAATCTGATTTAAATTCAATAATTGCAGAAACACAAACGGGTTTCATGAAAAACCGCCACATTAGCAATAACATAAGATTTGTTTTAGACTTGCTTGACTATGCTGACAATATTGATTCTGACGCCTTCGTTTTGTTTCTTGATTTTTACAAAGCGTTCGACACAATCGAACACCCTTTCTTAATACAAGCCATCAAGGCATTTGGTTTTGGAAGCCCTTTCGTCGACATTGTCAGCATGTTCTACAAAGATATAAACAGTTCTGTTATAATTAATCAAAATACTTCTCCACGATTTCAAATTAATAGGGGGGTCAGGCAGGGGTGCAACATTTCTCCCTTTTTATTTATCTTAGTAACCGAACTGCTAGCTATACACTTAGTAAAGGAAGTACATTTTGGAGGTATAAAGATTTTTGGAAAAGAAATAAAGATCTCACAGCTAGCAGACGACACCACCATTTTTTTGAACAACAAGGACCAGTTGAGCATTGTCTTTGAACTGGTGGAGAAATTCTCTTCTGCGTCTGGTTTAAGGCTTAATCGATCCAAGTGTGAGCTGTTGCCACTTCATTGTTGTAGTGACTCTGCTATTGATAACATTCCAGTTAAACAGAACGTAAAATATTTAGGTATACATGTATGTAAAAATCTTATAGTTAGACAGGACTTAAATTTTTCGAATAGGATACAAAAAACCAAATTAATATTCAATTGCTGGCTGCAAAGAGACTTGTCCGTTTTAGGTAGAGTATTACTCTCCAAGGCAGAAGGCCTTTCTCGCTTTGTTTACCCTTCCTTATCTCTTTTTGTAAAGGACTCAATTGCTAATCAAGTCAACAAGACTTTTTTAGATTTCATTTGGAAGAACAAGTCTCATAGGCTTAAAAAGAATGTTCTCTCTAACCCTAAAGATAAGGGAGGTCTAGAGATTTTGGATTTTATAGATGTGGTCAACACATTCAAAATTAATTGGTTAAAAAGGTGCATTCAAAATCCTGATTCTATTTTTTTCTTTATTCCAAACTTTATTTTTAACAAACTGGGTGGGCTCTCATTTCTTCTAAAGTGTAATTTTCTACCAAATAAATTACCTATCAAATTGTCCAACTTCCACCAACAGTCCCTCTTGGCCTGGAAATTATCCTTCAAGCACAACTTCTCACCACACAAAGCTCTCCTTTGGAGCAACAGCGACATTCTTATTAGAAATAAATCAGTATTCTTCCCTAAGTGGTTCGATAGAGGAATTAACCATGTACTCTGCTTATTTGATGTCTCTGGCACCATGCTCTCTTATGAACAGTTTATGGTAGCTCATGATTTCCCAATACCTTTTAAAGAGTTTAAATCTATCACTGATGCCATCCCTTCCGGAATCAGACAATTAATTAAAAATCATCTGAGCTATGGAAACAAAGATATCAGACAGCTTTCACTTATGTTGGATGGTGTAGAACTGACTGACAAAAAATGTAATAATAAGCATATTCGCCGACATTTGCAAAAGAGTAACTCCATTGCTCCAAGGGGGATGTTTTATTGGAATTCCTTAATAATTGAAATAAATTGGAAAAAAACATGGTTGATTCCTCACAAATACTGTATCTCTAATAAAGCTAAAGAGGTCCACTTTAAACTTTTACATAACATTTACCCCACAAATTGTTTTGTTGCCAAATTTCTAGACATTGACACATGCTGTAGCTTTTGTAAACAGGACACTGAAACAATTCCTCATTTATTTTTTAATTGTCCAGTTACCAAAAGGTTTTGGGAAGATTTGGGTACTCACTTTCTCCAATCTCAAAATATAACTCACTCATTTACCCTGCAAGATATTATTTGTTACTTTAGTTTCCCACAAGATGGCACCCTGGAGTTTGTATTAAACTTTATAATCTTATATGCTAAGTTCTTTATACACAAGCAGAAATTTAATAAGTCTTCCTTATGTTTTAAACATTATATTTTGGAATTCAATATGCTTCTTAAATCACACAAGCTTGTAAAGAACAAGAAGAATGGAAAACTTTTGTGTCAATATTATGACCTATTCCCCAATTCCTCTTAATTTTCTTATTTTTTCATCTTTTATTTAGTATGGAAGGTTTTTTTTTGTTTTTTTTTTTGTTTTGTTGTTTCTTTCTTTTTTTTCTTCTTTGTCTCTGGTATGGTATGTCTGTATAAATGTTTGTTTGTATATTGTTGGTTTAACATGTTTGTACCCAATGTTGCCTTCAATAAAAAAATAAAAAAAAAAAAAAAAATGGTGTCAATGCAGTCAGATAAATAATATTGTTGAATATTAAGTGTCTTCAACTAAGTGTAGAGTTTGAGGGTGAACCAAACACAAATGAATCTTCCATTTGATTCATTCAAACAGAACTCAATCACTAAATTCAGCCATAAAAGATCCTGGCTCCAGCTAGTCTAGGCCAGCCAACCAAGACCCCCTCCAGAGAAGACTTTTATGGCCTCGCAAGCTCCCAGAGATAAGCCAAAGCAGGAAGAACTTGTCACTGTTTCATTCTTAAGCAAGACAAATCCCCTCACAAATGGTTAAACAGGCCTGACCACCAAAGGGGCCTGACCACCTTTGACCTCCCTGAGCATCACCACTGCTGAACAGGACAGAGATGTGAAACAGACCACAGCTTTCATGGGAGAATTACACAGACCTTACATTCAAATACATAAACTCATCCCAGAACAATTCTTGACTGACCTATAATCAAAACTATATAACATAACATAATTATATATTGTGTTTACAACTCCTGTATGTGTCTATTCTGCTTAGATCATATATATAAGTCATGTGATTGTCATAACTATGAGATGCTTGAATGAAAGTGTATTCTTAATTCATAAGATGGCTTTAGTGAAATCTGTGTAAAATGTTTGGTATTCTTATAATAGTAATAATGTCTAAACTGTGGCCTCTTGTTCTCTCTGCTTAGTGCTGGAAAGCAAGGAGATCACAGATAATCAGTGTTGCCACAGTTATTTTGAAAAAGTAACTAAGTTACTTTACAAGTTACTTGATTTTAAAAGTAACTAAGTTACTTTACAAGTTACTTGATTTTAAAAGTAACTAAGTTACTTTACAAGTTACTTTTATTAGTTACATTCAGCAGTTGCCGACAACACCCCCGCCACCTCAACATAAAAATGACAACCGGTTTTGCCAACACTCACTTTATTGGAAGTGTATTTTTAACAGTAACATCAACAATCTATCTCCTGACATTTAAAGTTGAACTTAAAAACTATTTCCTGAAAAAAAAAAGTAATAAAAAGACAAAAAGTAATAAAGACAACTCTTTCTTGACTTTACTTAACATAAATACTCGTTTTAATAAAAAATAATAGTCTTTCTTCACTTCACTTAACATAAATACTCGTTTTAATACAAATATAAAATGCTTTTACTGTCTATGCACGAAACGAAGGTGAATCAACCGTGTTTAATGACAGCATTTCCTCCACAACAAACTGACCGACCAACTTCTTTAATTCTCCCCCACTTACTGGTTTTGCACATAAGTCCAGCTTTTGTTGTTTGGATAGTGGGGGACCTGCTCTCTGCTACGCATCACTTGGCGTGACTCGCTCTGTAAGTTTGACTGTGCGATGCTGCGATGTTTTTTTCAAATTCGACGAAGTGTTTCTGTAGGTAGAAAACACTTTGTCGCCACCAGTCCAGCACAGAGTTTACAACGGACCTTAATGTTGTCATTTTTAGCTGACAGACACAAACTCAAAATAGTGACTGTATTTCCAGCTAGAAAAAGCGCATATCTCTCCTCCCTCCATTGTTGTTTACGTTTGTGTCTCTGCGTGGTACGTACACGTGACGTGATCCTCATGCTGAAAACGTGACTTGTCGCGCACACTCCCTGAGATGCAAGAAGAAAGAAATCTATATTTTTACTAAGGAAAATGACAAAATAGTAACGCACAGTGACTTGGATAAGTAACTTTAATCTGATTACTGGTTTTGAAATAGTAACGCGTTAGATTACTCGTTACTGAAAAAAGTGGTCAAATTAGAATAACGCGTTACTAAGTAACGCGTTACCGGCATCACTGCAGATAATGCATGATTTACGATAAGAAGAAAATAGAGCCACCTCCTAAATTAAGCCAGTGTCCAATTGGCCAGAACTCATCCTGGAGGTTGGACAAACTTTGAGTTTAAAATCTTAAGCTCTCTCGGAAAATAACGCTCTCTCTAACTCTCGGCAGAACAAGTCGGGTGGAGCAGACGATGGTTATAGTAACCATGTAGACGCATGGAGACAAATGACCCAAAATCAAGATCAGGGTTTAAAACAGCTCATTCAAGCCATCTCACTCGTCTCACTTTCCTTTCTTTTCCTTTGTTTTCTTTTCCGTTAAAAGTCTCGGTTCTAAGTTAAGTTTTGTAAGGGTGGATTTCCTGCAGGGGTTCAAGCTGCAAGACTGCCGAATGACTAAAGAAACGTTATCAGCAAGATGGTAGAAAACTGTACATTTCTTGTCTATTCCACCCACTGCCACTTATACCAACGACGGAAATAAGCGCAGTTACAATAGCTTAATATGTGGGAGAGCGTTGCTATATGAGTGACAATATTGTACTGCAATAGGTAGCACTTCAAAGCCAATACCAAATCAAACCCAGTTAGCACATTATTTGTAATTGAAAAGGTTTGAAAAGTCCCAAGAGGGACCCAGAGAATCAGAGCACCAGAGCATAAAAGAGACAGAGCAACAGTTCAATCTTGTTTTATCCTTTCCCTGACCATGTGACTAAAACCCAAATGTGAGACATTCAAACTGACCAATCAGATAATTACACTTCCCCCATTGTTCTAAAGGTGTGACAATTCATATACCCCCAAAGTACATCTTGGCCTGCAGGCCTTGATCACTATCAGACCCAGCATGTAACTCCTCTATGCCTTTGGGAACTCCAAATGGTCCTTGTGGTAGAAAGAGGGGGTGGAACACAGTAAAGCATATGTCTTGCAAAGCAAATGTTCATTTCAAACTTCTTGGATTATTTTCAACCCTACAGTTTGCTACAAAGTTCGTTTAACGTCTCTCCTGCAACGAGCTTCGAACTGTAAAGACTCTCCTTCGCCTGCACATCACGTGACCGGCGGTTCAGAAACTTCCATCCAGGCACTTCCAAGACAACCACACGGACCCGGCCGGGAAACCCCTCAGACCCGAGAAAGGGAATTCCCTAAGCAACGCAAAGTAGGCTACTCCAGACTCTAGCTGAACTGGTGCTTTAAATGTAAATTGAATAACCTGTCTAAGAAACGAAGGTTTAAATTAATGCTTGATGGTTCGTTCAGGTCATGTCTTACAAAGTGCATCTCACTCTGAAAACTCACTCTTTCTCTCTCTTCCTCTGCGCCTTGTATGAATGTGTGTGTGATTGTGTTTAGACCTTAGTTTTATGTGTTAGAATAGTTAATAAAGTCATCCATATATTTGAAAAGTATATTTGAAAAAGGTCTATGGAACTGCCAATCAGCAGTCAATAAAGCTGACTTCATTCCTGCCTTTGCATCTCATTCTACTCTTAATATCTTGGGCTTGACTGAGACCTGGATCCGTCCAGAAGACTCAGCAACCCCTGCTGCTCTCTCTAACAACTACTCTTTCTCTCACACCCCTCGCCAGTCGGGGAGGGGTGGGGGCACTGGTCTTCTCATTTCTAACAATTGGAAATACTCAACTCTCTCTTCTCTATGCAATAACAACTCATTTGAATATCATGCTATTACACTTACAATTCCCATTAAGATCCATATTGTAGTTATTTATCGCCCCCCCCAGGTCAACTGGGAAGCTTGTAGAAGAGCAGCATGTGCTGCTGTCCTCTTTCCCTGAGGATGGCACTCCACTGGTAGTCTTTGGTGATTTCAACATTCATCTAGAGAAGCCGTATGCTACAGACTTCATCTCTCTCCTAGCCTCATTCGATCTCAGACGGCTCATCACCACAGGTACTCACAAGTAGTGTTGTAGTCAAGACCACCTAACCCGAGACCAAGACAAGACCAAGACCAGAGTGTATCGAGACCGAGACAAGACCAAGACTTTTAGAGGCCGAGACCAAGTCGAGACCAAGACCGAGGGAGGGCGAGACCGAGACCAAGACCAAGACCAGCGCCCACTACATGACACAATAAAATTGTGAAACATGATCAAAAGAGCTTCTCAAATTGATCTGAAAGATCCACATTCCCATAAAAATACATAGCCTAGATATTAGTTTAAATAAACATAACCATCTTTATTCATTACTCCTGGGTGACTTCCATCATTTAGTACAGTATGCAAAACAATTATTCATTGTTCATCACTAAAGTCTTCACTTTTCTCCGCTTTTTATAAACAATACATAAAGTTATGTTGTTTTTAAACCTACAACAATCCTTTTTTAAACGTATTTTAGCACAATTCACAACCAGCAGTAATTCAGGAAAAAATATCCGAATGCTCCACATGAAACTATGGTCTTCCGATCTTTTACCATCGTGTCGATTTATTTTTATTAATATGTGACATGCAAGACAGCGCTTAGGAGACGGTGAATCTGGCTCAGAAGAGAAAGAGTGCGCGCGCGACAGGGCGCTCTCTCGCTCGCTTCTCTCTCTCTCTCTCTCTCTCTCTCTGTCACACGCGCAGCAGTTCGTCTACATTACTCATCGATCGTTTTACATCCAATAAAAGCAAGGATGCTAACAAAAAAATTAGACAATATACTGGCAATTTAGTGATATTTTCACAGTTATGGTCTTGACTGGTCTTGAAAAAAAAAATCGCGAGTCCTCAATGTCCGAGACCGAGACAAGACCGAGACCAAATGCGGTCGAGTCCGAGACGAGACCGAGACCATCAAAAAGTGGTCTCGAGACCGGTCTCGAGACCAAGACCGGTCTCGAGAACTACAACACTACTCACAAGTCAGGTAACCAACTGGACCTGGTTTACACACGCAACTGCATCACAGACAACATTTCGGTGAAACCTCTCCATGTCTCAGATCACTTCCTCATTACTTTCAATCTAAAACTCACTACCCATGCTCCAGCAACCTCCCCACCACTTACTTTCAGACGAAACCTCCGCTCACTCTCTCCGTCCCATCTTTCCTCTGCTGTGTCATCTTCTCTTCCCTCACCCTCAAAATTCTCATCTCTGGACGTGAATACCGCAACGGATACTTTTTGCTCCACTTTAACTTCTTCTTTAGACACTATCTGCCCTCTCTCCTCTAGGCCAGCACGCGCCACTCCCTCTAACCCCTGGTTATCTGAGGTTCTTCGTGAACACCGGACCAAACTCAGAGCAGCGGAGAGAAAGTGGCGCAAATCTGAAGATACATCTGACCTGAGTATGTATCGATATCTGCTCTCGGCTTTTTCTGTTGATGTTCACACCGCAAAATCTTCATACCTCCACAACAAGATCAACACCGCCCCTAACACACGAGCACTGTTCAAGACATTCAACTCTATCCTCTGTCCACCACCACCACCACCCACCTCCTCACTAACTGCTGATGATTTTGCTAACTTCTTCACTAACAAAACAACAACTATCAGCAGTCAGTTCTCTAATCCACACACGCAGGAACCTAGACCAACCACTCCCACAGCCAATAACCTTCTCTCCTCCTTCTCTCCACTAACCGAGGAAGAAGTATCTAAACTTCTCCTCTCCAGTCATCCTACCACCTGCCCTCTTGATCCCATCCCCTCACACCTTCTACAAGCCATCTCTCCCACACTTCTACCAGCTCTCACACACATTATCAACTCATCCCTACAGACTGGCATTTTCCCTACAGCATTTAAGCAGGCTCGGGTAACTCCACTGCTTAAAAAACCAACATTAAACACATCACTCTTAGAGAATTACAGACCTATCTCTCTCCTACCATTCATTGCGAAAACACTTGAACGAGTTGCTTTCAACCAAATATCATCCTTCCTGTCTCTGAACAACCAGCTGGATGTCAACCAATCCGGCTTCAAGAAGGGGCATTCAACCGAGACCGCATTACTGTCAGTCACAGAAGCCCTGCGGATCGCTAAAGCTGCCTCCAAATCATCAGTTCTCATTCTCCTGGACCTGTCTGCTGCCTTCGACACTGTGAATCATAAGATCCTTCTGTCCACTCTCTCATCACTGGGCATCACTGGAACCGCCCTCCACTGGTTTGAGTCCTATCTTTAGACACTTTAGACAGTGTCGAGCTGAGAGAGGACGCAGGCGTTGTTTGTTCGCCGCTTCTCCGCCCGTTATCTTTAATTGTGCTTACATATATTTTGTGCTTGTGCTATTTTTACGAGCTCTGTGCACTAGTTGTTTTTAAACAAAGGTGCGCACTTTTTATACCAGTGGGAAACTAGGTCGCTAGACACCTACCTGCTACAGACGACTTCCAGCTCACTATGCCGTTCAGATATTCCAGCTCGCAACTCCGACGACTTGACTTCGCAACCATGCCTGGATTTGGCATCCCCATCATCAAGGAACTTGGACTTATTCGCCGTCCTCGTTACACTCATAGAGGCTCCGGTCGAAAATTCGTCTTTCATAAGCAGCCGGGCTGCTCTGCTACAAACATCCCATCTCTCTGGTCATCCGTCGCATGTGTGGCGCGTCATCAGAGTGCTGTCGCTCCAGCTGCCATCAATACTGGAGATATCGCGAGACCTCTGCACTCCAGTATGCGATCCTCGCACTTTCGGCTGGATACAAATTGTGGAGTGGATTCCAGTCTGCGTGGAGTAGATTTTAACGTTTTGCGACCCATACAAAGATTCACCCCACAGTCATTGGTCAAAATCGAACTTTTTAGCACTCAATCCATCAGTAATAAATCCACATTGATTGAAGAACACATCAGGGAGAAAAGACTTGACTTTATGTGTCTGACGGAAACCTGGCATCAGCCAGAGGTTTACTTTGCCCTAAATGAAGCCTGTCCCCCTGGCTACAGTTACTTGGAGGCAGCTCGCAGCACTGGCCGCGGTGGTGGCCTAGCTGTCATTCACCGACAGGATCTAGAGCTGTCCCCCATCGTACTGCCTGCAACATCTTCCTGCGAGTGTCTTGCATTTACATGTAAGCCCCCCTTTCCAATAACTGTTCTTCTTATTTACCGGCCCCCTAAACTCAACTCTACTTTCATCCCGGAAATGTCTGATCTCCTTACAACACTCTGTACGACCTATGCAAATACAATAATCCTGGGAGATATAAATATTCATGTCGACACCCCCTCATGTCCTCCCGCTGCTGATTTCCTTCAGCTACTACACTCTCTCGATTTACAACAACATGTTGATGTCCCCACACATTCCAGGGGACACACACTCGATTTGGTCATCTCTAACTCTGCCCTCATTAGCCATCTACATGTTTATGATCTCGGTGTTTCAGATCACAAGGTTGTGTCAATGGAGTTGCCTTTTCCTTCACCCCACACCAAACCGAGGCGGCAGATCCATTATAGAAAGCTGAAAAATATCAATGCGGATGCCCTGGCCCAGGACCTTAAACATCTCTCCTCCGGATTTACTAACTTCGTTTCTGTAACTGACTCCGTGGATTTCTACAACCAGTCCCTGAGCAGTCTTCTCGACCTCCACGCCCCCTTAATGTCCAGGTCAGTCTCATTTACGCGCTCTGCACCTTGGTACACCTCTGAGCTGCGAAAGATGAAGGCGGCTGGGCGTGTCCTTGAGCGGCGGCTAAAGGCCTCTGGACTGACTGTTCACAAACAGGCATACAGGGAGCAAAAGAGGGTATATGCAGAAGCTCTGAGGGACGCACGGTCCAGGTTTTATTCCGCTATCATCAATAACAGCCCTGGTAACTCCAAACAACTTTTTTCAACAATAAACCACCTTCTTAAACCCCCCTTACTCTGCCACCCTGAGAGCACCGAAGAGAGGTGTAACATGCACATCACTTTTTTCAAACAAAAAGTTAATAACATCCGCTCACACCTCTCCGCTACTGCTGTCCTGCCCCTCCCAACGGCCGACCGACCGTTTGAGATTGTCCAGCCCCTCTGTTCTTTCTCTGATGCCACACAGGAAGAAGTGGAGGATGTCATTAAAAAAATGAAGCCGTCCACCTGTGCCCTGGACCCTTTCCCTTCAGCTCTGCTGAAGGCCAACATCTCTGCCATTTCACCATTTATCACAAAGATCATAAACCACTCCCTCCTGGTTGGTCATATCCCATCAACATTAAAGACTGCTGTCATCAGACCTCTACTGAAAAAACCCACTCTGGATCCTGAAGTTCTCTCCAACTACAGGCCCATTTCCAATCTTCCATTCCTATCAAAGGTTCTGGAAAAAACAGTTGCAGCTCAACTCCATGTTCATCTTAAACACAATAACTTGTTTGAAAAGTTTCAGTCTGGTTTCCGCCCTGGCCATAGCACAGAAACAGCTTTGGTCAGGATCACCAATGACCTCTTGATGGCAGCTGATACTGGTTCTCCCTCTCTACTCGTCCTACTAGATCTAACAGCTGCTTTTGATACAGTAGACCACAACATCCTCCTCCACCGCCTGCAATACACAATTGGACTCTCAGGAAATGTTCACAACTGGTTTAATTCATACCTAAATGGCAGAACTGAGCATGTCGCCCTGGGAAAAGCCAAATCACACACTCATAATGTCACCTGCGGTGTCCCTCAGGGCTCTGTGCTGGGCCCCACACTCTTCTCCATTTACATGCTGCCTCTTGGCAAAGTCATTAGCAGACATGGTATATCATTCCACTGTTATGCTGATGACACACAGCTGTATCTTAGGACAACCCCCACTTCTTCTTCTCCCTTGCCAGCATCAACACTGAACACCTGCCTCGAGGAGATAGAGGCGTGGATGAGGCTCAATTTCCTGCAGCTAAATAGTTCCAAAACGGAAGCCATCTTAATTGGCACACCACATCAACTCCGCTTTTCCACCATCAGCAGTATCACTTTTTCGGGCCAAAGCATCGCGCTTTCCACATCTGTCACCAATTTGGGTGTTAAAATGGACTCTCAACTCACCTTTGACACCCACATCAAACACCTCTGTAAGACATCATTCTATCATCTCAAGAACATTGCAAAACTCCGTCCAACACTTAACCTGGCAGATGCAGAGAAGCTCGTCCATGCCTTTGTGTCCTCCAGGCTGGACTATTGTAATGCACTCCTCATCGGGATCTCTGGCAAAAGCATCCAGAGACTACAATACATCCAGAACAGTGCTGCCAGGATCCTGATGAGGGTGCGCAAGCATGATCACATCACGCCCATCTTAAAATCTCTTCACTGGCTCCCTGTCCCACTCAGAATTGAATATAAGGTTTCCCTCCTCACCCACCAGTGCATTCATGGACATGCCCCCCTTTACCTACAGGAACTCCTCCAACACCAGAGCTCCTCACGCACTCTCCGGTCTGCAAACACAAACACCCTTTATGTCCCCAGAACCAAAGTCTGTAGCATGGGTGATAGGGCCTTTTCATCGGTTGCTCCGAGGCTGTGGAATGCCCTTCCTGATCACCTGAGGGCCCCACAGACTACTAATGTTTTTAAACAAAACCTAAAAACATATCTTTTTAAACAAGTTTTTAACTAAACGTATTTTATAGGGACCCCCCCTTAAACTTACTATTGATTTTGAGTTTTAATTATAGTACTATATGGTCTGTAGCACTTTGAGATTGTTAAAATGTAAAGTGCAATACAAATAAAATGTATTATTATTATTATTATTATCTCACAGGTAGGTCCTTCAGGGTCACATGGAGAGGCGAGGTATCCAAAGCACATCAACTGACTACAGGGGTTCCTCAGGGTTCAGTTCTTGGACCGCTCCTCTTCTCTATCTACACCACATCACTGGGACCCATCATACAGGCACATGGCTTCTCTTACCATTTCTATGCTGATGACACCCAGCTCTACCTCTCATTTCAACCAGATGATCCCACAGTAACGGCACGGATCTCAAGCTGTCTGGCGGACATCTCGGCATGGATGAAGGAACATCACCTGCAGCTCAACCTGACAAAGACTGAGCTTCTTGTCCTCCCTGCCAATCCGTCTCTACAACACGACTTCACTATCCAGCTAGACTCTTCCTCAATCACCCCATCAAGGTCAGTCAGAAATCTTGGAGTAATCTTTGATGACCTGCTGACCTTCTCAGACCACATTACAAAGACAGCTCGATCATGCAGGTTTGCAATGCACAACATCAGGAAGATCAGGCCTTTTCTAACTGAGCATGCAACACAACTTCTAGTCCAGGCCCTGGTCATTTCTAGGCTTGATTACTGCAATGCTCTCCTGGCTGGACTTCCATCGTGTGCAACTAAACCTCTACAAATGATCCAGAATGCTGCAGCTCGTCTTGTCTTCAACGAGCCCAAAAGGGCCCACGTCACTCCTCTGTTCATCTCTCTGCACTGGCTACCACTCGCTGCTCGCATCAAGTTCAAGGCATTGACGCTTGCTTACAGATTGACCACAGGTTCAGCTCCCTCCTACTTTCACTCGCTTGTACGAGTCTACATCCCTACCAGAAGCCTACGATCAGTCAATGAGCGACGGCTCGTGGTACCTTCACAAAGAGCCACAAAATCACTCTCCAGAACTTTCTCATTCACGGTTCCATGCTGGTGGAATGATCTGCCCACCGACATCCGGAATGCAGAATCCCTGACAGCATTCAAAAGACAACTGAAAACTCATCTCTTCACGGAGCACTTAACATAAAACACACACACACACACACACACACACAAAAAAATTAATAAAAATAATTCCTCACTTGTCTGGTTTATGCTACTCTGAGCAATGTTTGAACTTGGTATTTTGAGCACTTCTTGGGTTGCTATTGTCTCTTCACGATGACTCATTTGGCTTAGTCCTCAGATGTAAGTCGCTTTGGATAAAAGCGTCTGCTAAATGCCTAAATGTAAATGTAAATGTAAATGAAAAGATATTTGTCTTGTGTTGTGCTTGCACATTTAATGTCTTGTACTGTCGATCTAAAGTTACCTTGCTAATACATAGTGTTTCACTATAGATTGGATATTTATATCTGTTGCCAAGGTTAAAATTACGGCCCGTTCAAATGAACTCTAAACGAGTCATTTGCTCGGATCCATAGTGATTCGGTCAAGGTTCATTGCAAATCGATGAATCATTCCCTTTGAGCTAAATTGGCCTTCCGGCCCCCTTAAATACATTTTATGTATATTGTTATTGTGTGATTCGTTACATAAGTTAGCCAGAGGGACAGTGGCAGAAACTCAAACTCCATCAGTGACAGAATGTAGAAGAAAACCTTGGCAGAAACCAGACTCAGTCGCTCATTTCTCCTCTGGCCATCGAACGAACAGTGTATGATTATGATTCAGGCATTACAGCTCAGAAGTCAGATTGGATCTGAACATTCAGAATATTATCCCGTTCCATCTAGTCAAAGGTTTCCTTGTTTGACTTTGAACTAAGAATTGGATAATTCTGTAAAGTTACACAAACACATGTGTGTGTGATGATCACTGTGGGTTTGTGTGTGTTGATTCTGTTGAATGTGATTGTGTCTGTAGTGGCTCTTTATTCTCCATCAGCTGATCCAGAGAAGGCCAGACTAACATCTAAAACCTGTAAGTAAAACACAGACAGTCAAATGTGTGCGACATTATTGCATTATCAGTTTAAAACAACTAAAAGAAACTACATAGATGAGTAAGTGGGAGATTATAATATAATATTGTGATACATGATTGTTAAAGCTGTTTGATTTAGCATCTAAGTCACAATGAATGATGACCCTTGACCCTTGTCTATGATCCTGTATGACTGTCCTCTTTCTATGTCATTGGCTCAGTTTTATTTTATTTAAGATAAAGAAACTAGTGATAACTATTTAACATTATCTTCTATTGACATTCTCTCAAAATACATAATTTAGGGATAAAAAGACAATGATTAAAGCAAAATATTGAATTGTTTGAAATAAAAAGAAACTTGAAGATATTTAATTGTTTTTAAAAACTATAAAAAAATAAACTAAACTTTTATTAAACATGTTTATAGTAAATTGATACATAATGATCAGACAGGTTTCATACGACAACGTCAGACACAAGATAATATACGAAGGACACTACACATCATGAATAATATACAAAAAAATAATTTGGAAGCAATAGTGATAAGCATAGATGCTGAAAAAGCATTCGATTCAGTTAATTGGACTTTTCTCTACAGAGTTTTACACAGATTCGGATTGCACGAAACAATTATAAAAACTATACAGTCTCTATATGATAAATCCACTGCTAAGATTAAAATCAATGGATACCTATCAAATAGTTTTACCCTAGAAAGGGGTTCAAGGCAGGGTTGTGCTTGGTCACCATTACTTTTCGCACTATATTTAGAACCATTAGCTCAATACATCAGACAGAATGAGGGTATCAGGGGAATTAGTATGAAAGGAACAGAACACAAACTCGCATGTTATGCAGATATATTTAGGGCAGCCAACATATTCATTACCAAAATTGATGCAGTCACTTGAAACATATGGCCAATTATCAGGATATAAGATTAATGTTGGTAAAACACAGTTACTTTCATATAACTATAGAGTACCAAAAGAAATTAAAAACAGATACCCCTTGGTATGGCAAACTGAATCTTTTAAGTATCTCGGCATCAATATGTCAAAGGATCTCGCGAAACTATTTGAATGTAATTATTTACCTATATGTAAAAAAATTAAGGAAGATATAGGAAGATGGAACTTAATTCCTTTCTTTAGTCTCAGTTCAAGGATTGAATCTATTAAAATGAATATTTTACCTAGATTATTATACCTATTTCAGACCTTACCAATAATGATTAACCGAAATCAATTTAATGAATGGGAAAAGATGTTGTCAAGATATATATGGCAGGGTAAAAGACCTAGGGTTCGTTTTAAAACGTTACAGCTAGCTAAAGAAAAGGGGGGTTGGGGATTACCTTCTTTAAGAGATTATTATTTTGCAGCACAGATGAGAGCGGAAATGAAGCTCAATGGAAAAATATAGAGGAGAAACTATCCCCCATCCCTATACAGGCAACCCTTGCTGATAACAATTTACAAGGTCACATAAATGTTATTGACAACCCGTGGGTAAAATGCACTCTTAATTTATGGAAAACTATTATAACAGAATATAAATTAAAGATGGATATTGTGCCTCTTAAATGGTGTGTATGGGCATATATTTGTATGCTGTGTTTGTATGTTTTCGACATGAGGATACTTGATATAGTATCTGATGTACATCTGATTGAAGTGTAATGTTTATATGTGAAAAGTAAATAAAAAATAAAATAAAAAAAAACATGTTTATAGTGTGTAATTCACCATCAAGGACAGTAAACTAAGAAGAAACAAAATTAACTTTCAAATAAAATATGAACAGTTTTAATCATCACTACTCACTCAAATGTCTCCAGTTTATAATGTGGATCCTTCATCAGATCAGAGAGCAGCTTCACATCTGAGACTCTTAGTTCATTCCATAACAGATCCAGTTGTCTCAGGTGTGGGGGTTTGATCTCAGAGCTGAAGTCAGAGCAGCACAACCTTCATCTGTAACACCACAATTACTCAACCTGTAGAGAACAATGACACTCTTCAGTCTCTCATTTCAGGAAACACTGATATAAATTATGTGATATAAATTTCCCCTCAACAGATTTGTATATGAAAGCAGTTGTCATTAATATTTATATATCCATTTTTGTTACTTGATGGTAAACTTTTTTTGTATATATTATTTTTGTATATCATTCATTATTCACCACAGAAAAAAAAACAGATGAAGGTAAGACTTTTTTAAAATCTTTCCTGAGTTTCTCCAGTTTACAGTAAGGATCCTGCAGTAGATCAGAGAGCTGCTTGACTCCAGAATCTCCTACTTTATTCTCAGACAGATTCAGTTGTCTCAGGTGTGAGGGGTTTGATCTCAGAGCTGAAGTCAGAGCAACACAACCTTCATCTGTAACACCACAACCCCACAACCTGTAGAGAACAATGACACTCTTCAGTCTCTCAGTTCAGGATCTACAGCTCAGATCAGCAGGAACTTCACAATCAGACACTTAATCCACGCCACCATTAACCCCTTAGAACCTGAAGCTAAAATATGTGTTTTTCACATATTTAGATTTGTTGACTGTAAAATTCTAAAACAATGTGCTATCTTCATGTGCAATGTGTCATCTTTTTCAGATAAAAGATTAGCTTTCAACAAATTACAGTTATTAGCCGCGTTTCCACTGCCGGGCCAGGGCCGAGCCGTGCTAGTGCGTGCCAGGGCCAGTCGCGTTTCCACTGTCACTTCCGGGGCTTGATCGGGGCTTCCTCGGGGCCAACGGCAGGATTTCTGGCCCGTCGAATACCTTGGGCCAAAGCGGGCCAGAGGCGTGCTCAAGGTAAAAGGTGGAGTTTATCGGTGTTATGGAATGTTATGATCTGAAGCAAGATGCACATTTCACCTTTTTATATAGCGCAAAATAATCGCTGCTCCAAATGGAGAATCGCCTGTACTGGTCTGTGGAAGATAAGTTACCAAAGCTCTTCTGAGCATTTGGGCAGAAGAATGACGGCGTGTGAAGAAACGAGGACGTTATAAAATACATCGATGCTGAACTTTCTAAGCTAAGCATTCAGCGAGCAACGCTTCAAGTTCAGGAAAAAAATTAAAAAGTCGCGGACGCAGTAACGTTATTGTACGAGGCGATTAAAACGCACAATGGACAAAGCGGAGCTCAGAGAAGGGACTTTCCATGGTTCGATTCGATGTACGGTGTGCTGGGTCACCATCGGTGTGCTGGGTCACCGTCCCTCTGTTTGTGGCGACTCGCGAGACAATCGGGACACTATTGCAGCCGCGGCCGGTGAGTTAATATGTATGCTATCTTCCTATTATAAATAAATTCATAATACCCGCTGAAATGGGTTGGGTTGTATTGTATGACGTTTGATCCAGAAAGGCGTGTTAGGGGCGGGGTTTAGGGCAGCGCTGCAGGGCTACTGGCCTGGCAGTGGAAACGCGGCTACTGACCATTATTGTGTGTGGTGAGTTTGAAAATAGAATAAAAATAAATAAATAAATAAAACGAGAATACATTTTCTGATTTTTATATAGAAAAAAAACAGAAAAATCATGAACGAAAGAAACTATCATTTTAAAGTTGAAAAATGAAGTATAATACATCTATACAAGTCTTTTTTTGTGACATTGGGTTGCACAGTTTTCATTTAGGACACTTTTTTTCATACACGCACACATACAAATGCGTCCATTCATAGGCACGCACACTTACACATGCATACACCACATGTTAAGATATGTGAAAGAGAAGAGGCCATCAGGGGCACGGTTGAACGGTTGCGAACGGTTGAAGAGTTACGGTACAATTAATACAGCTTGCTGGTCTGTGTCAGGGTTAAAAGGTCCAGTCTAAGGTTCAGACCCGCTTCTACGTGCTGCTTTAAGAGGGGTTAGTTTTCATATCATAAAAATGGCAAGAATATTCATTTTTCACGCAAGTACACTAAAATCATCAACATATCTGTATATGAACACAGTTGTCAAATATTTACATCATCCAGTCATGTTTATACTAACATTAATATTGTAAAATGATGTCAGACACATTGGAAAGTATCTAATAAAAATAAAAGCAACAGTCCTATTAGTAATTTCACAGTAGATTTTTTTTGTTTTTTTGTTTGACATTCATTATTTACCATATTTTATAAAATCTTACCTGAGTATCTCCAGTTTACAGTGAGGATCCTGCAGTAGATCAGAGAGCTGCTTGACTCCAGAATCTCCTACTTTATTCCATGACAGATCCAGTTGTCTCAAGTGTGAGGGGTTTAATCTCAGAGCTGAAGTCAGAGCAGCACAACCTTCATCTGTAACACCACAATCACACAACCTGTAGAGAACAATGACACTCTTCAGTCTCTCAGTTCAGAAAACACTGATATGATATATGATATGATATGATATGATATGAGTTTACAGTATTGCTTCTATGAAAGCACATGCTAAACTCATAAATATGATCATGTTTTATCAGTGTAATGATTGTTGTCAGTGTGACTTACTGAACTGATCTGGATTCTTTAACCACAGGCAGCATCTTCTGAAGAACTTCATCTGCTGTATTATTTGCTCCAATAAACTGTTTTAGATTAAACACATCCATCCTCTGCTCTGATGTCAGCAACACATAAACCAGAGCTGACCACTGTGAAGAGGAGAGTTGGGTTTCTCCTATTTTTCCAGATGTCAGATAATCTTGGATCTCCTGCATTAGAGAATCATCACCCAGTTCATTCAGACAGTGGAACAGATTGATGGATCTCTCTGGAGAGCAATTCTCCCTGATCTTCTGTTTGATGAACTGAACTGTTTCCTCTTTGTTGTAGGAGCAGCTTCCAGTCTGTGTCAGTAGTTCTCGTAAGAGAGTCTGATTGGACTCCAATGAGAGACCCAGAAGGAAACGCAGGAAAAGGTCCAGATGTCCATTCTTACTCTGTAAAGCCTCATCCACAGCTCTCTGATGCACACCTGATAATGGATTATATTTCTTCCTGTTAAAAACCTTATACAACAGACTTTGTTTGGTTTTGTCAAACACATTCCTCTTCATTATAAGGGAGATGTGTGCATATAGAGCTGCTAGATGTTCCTGGATGCTCAGATGAACAAAGCAGAAGACTTTCCCCTGATACAAGCCCAACTCCTCTCTGAAGATCTGAGTGCACAATCCTGAGTAAACTGATGCTTCTGTCACATCAATGCCACACTCGCTCAGGTCTTCCTCATAGAAGATCAGGTTGCCTTTCACAAGATGCTGGAAAGCCAGTTTCCCCAGTTTGAGAATCATGTCTTCATCTTTCACAATCTTCTCATAGTCCTTCTCATGTTTGATGTGGGTCTGAATGATCAGGAAGTGTGTGTACATTTGAGTGAGAGTCTTGGGAATCTCTCCTCTCTCTGCTTCCCTGCACATCTTCTCTAGAACAGTGGCTGAGATCCAGCAGAACACTGGGATGTGGCACATGATGTGGAGGCTCCTTGAGGACTTCAGGTGTGTGATGATTGTATTGGCCAGACTCTGATCACTGATTCTCTTCCTGAAGTATTCCTCCTTCTGTGGCTCATTGAAGCCTCGTACCTCTGTCACTCGATGGACACACTCAGAGGGGACGAGATCCGCTGCTGCTGGTCTGGAGGTGATCCAGATGAGAGACGAGGGAAGCAGATTCCCCTCAATGAGGTTCATCAGCAGCTCGTCCACTGAGGATGATTTAGATATATCACAGAGTTTCACTTTACTCTTAAAGTTCAGAGACAGACGACACTCATCCAGACCATCAAAGATGAACAACACTTTATATCCCTTACTGGATATTTCTTTAGTTTTCAGGGAAAAAGACATGAAGAAGATCTGAAAGACTGAGTGTTTTGTCCTTCATCAAGTTGAGCTCTCTGAAAGCGAGTGGAAATATGAGCTGGACATCCTGATTCTCTTTCCCTTCAGCCCAGTCCACAATGAACTTCTGCACAGAGACTGTTTTTCCAATGCCAGCGACTCCCTTTGTCAGCACAGTTCTGATGGGTTTGTCTTGTCCAGGTAAAGGTCTAAAGATTTCACTGCATTTGATCGGTGTGTCCTCTGTTTCTGCTCTCCTGGACTGTGTCTCAATCTGTCTCACCTCATGCTCATTATTGATCTCTCCACTTCCACTCTCTGTGATGTAGAGCTCTGTGTAGATCTCATTCAGGAGTGTTGGGTTTCCCTGCTTTGCTGTTCCTTCATACAGACACTGAAACTTCTTCAGCAGATTTGATTTACATGTGCTTTGGAAAATAACAGATTACAACATGAATTAAAGAGGTAAAAGTAGTAGTAAAATAAATTAACACTAGTTAATTAAATATTTACGCAACATCATGCAAGTAACAGTGTCGTTGATATAAAGTATGTTTGCCATTTTTACAAGCCATTAGAGTGGTCCATGATAAAGATTTCATGATTCAATTCTGTTCTCAGTTTTTATTTTGTTAATTAATTTATATATACTTAAGGTATATGCCAATTCGGTAACACTTTATTTTACAGTGTCCATGATACAGAGTAATTTCTTAATTAATTACTTAGTAGTAGACATTGTAATAACATGTAACAAAATGCAATTAACATGTAACTAAGTTATGGAACAGCCTGTACTTAGAGATTGTAATTACACTCATGTATTAGGCAGCTACTGTTACACATGTGTTACAGGCCGAGTCGGTTACATACGGGTTATCCACTTGGTACTGATGAAATACAAATTTATTAAAATATTGAATTTAGGTTCCAATACAATAGTACATAAACTGAGAAATATTCTGAACATTGAATGTAGCATTTAAGGGTGGAATGTAAATGATATCAGCGGTGAAACAAGAGAATGTGGCAAATCCTATTTCTCTCTATTGTAAGTTAAATGAGTCAGATCACTGAGACTCTCACCTTTGTTCGGCAAATGGCCTTCGGAGCCCCTGGCCCAGACGTTGAATTGTTAGGCTAATTGGATTAGCAATGCAAGCCAGATAACCTGCCTAACCTGTTTTCGTATGCTCCTACCTTTGTATGCTTTGTTTGAATTTGTCTCCACCTCCACAAGTCCCTCCTCCTAAAATGCCTATAATATACCATGTAAAGTTACTTTAGTTAGAGACTTGGGTACGATTTTGGACGAAGCAGACTACAGCAAATAAAGAATCCTGCTTTAAAAGATACACCCGAGTCTCCTGGTCTTCGCTCTTCTGAGTTCCTAAACTTTAGAAGAAATTAATTCACAACAGTACAATGTAACAAGTACTTAAATATGTTACTAAGGTAAAAAGCCTGCAGTTATACATGGTCATTTTGTACCTTATAAAATAAAGTGTATCAATGTTGTACTTAAGTGCACTTCATGTGTATCTACATACCTTATCCATCTGAATTAATCCTCTAGTTTACACCTTATTACATTCAATTTACAGAATATTACACAGGGATAAGCTAAGTAAAATAAAGTGTATCAAGATTGTACTTAAGTGTACTTCATGTGTATCTACAAACCTTATCCACATGTACTTTAGTTTGAATTAGGGCTAACTCCCAAGTTCACAGTTTAAATGCATGCGGTAGCTTCCTAATTACATTGCAATTACATAATATTACACAGGGATAAGCTACGTAAAATAAAGTGTATCAATATTGTACTTAAGTGTACTTCATGTGTATCTACATACCTTATACACATGAAGTACACTTAAGTACAATCCTGATACACTATTTTAGAAGGTACAAAATGACCATGTGGAACTGCAGGCTTTTTACACACCTTAGTAACATATTTAAGTACTTGTTGTTACATTGTGTAGTACAAAGTACTTTCTTATATAATTACATTGTACCAAGTGTGTAACACGTATGTAACCGACTCGGCCTGTAACACATGTGTAACAGTAGCTGCCTATTACATGAGTGTAATTACAATCTGTAAGCACAGGCTGTTCCATAACTTAGTTACATGTTAATTACATTTTGTTACATGTTATTACAATGTCTACTACTAAGTAATTAATTAAGTAATTACTCTGTATTACAGACACCGTAAAATAAAGTGTTACCGTTAATTCTTTAAGGAACATAATTCTCAACTTATGCTGTAAAATAAATATTTAGCAAAATGATACCTCTTTGTTCTATTTTACTAATGAACTATGAACGATAGATAACTTTCCTGGGGAAACATTACTTAGTTTTTTTTTTACTCTTTCAACTGATTAAAGGGTACCTATCATGGAATTTGAAAATTACCTTTCATGTAGTGTGTAACATAGATCTAAGTGAACAAAAACATCCTGCAAAGTTTTAAATATGAAAGTTCACCGTATACAAAGTTATTGTCTCTCAAAAGTAAGAGTCGACTCTGAGTCGCTGATATGAATCGATAGACAAACGATGCATTTTCTCTAACTTTCGTACGTCACTTGTACAAGTTATTTGAATTCGACACGCCCACTCAGTGCGCGCGCCGAGCAGACAGAGAAACCTGACAACAACATGTCGACGAGACTCTGTTCTGAAGTGCGAATCAAAAGCAAACTTTTTTTTTCACTGCCCAGGGACAAGCATGTGAAGACTCAGTGGCTAGAGTTTATATTTACAACTATACCACACAAGTATAGCCACCTTGAGCTGTGTTCGCGTTATTTTAATGACGATCGCTTCACAAACACAAATGCTTTCAAGTGTGGATTCGCGAGTCGGCTGATACTGAAGGAACGTTCAATACCAAGTTTATTTGGATCAGCTTCCTCCTCCGAATCACAACCTGTAAGTACTATTAATAATTGTTGCTTTTATGTGTGTGTGTGTGTGTGTGTGTGTGTGTGTGTGTGTGTGTGTGTGTGTGTGTGTGTGTGTGTGTGTGTGTGTGTGTGTGTGTGTGTGTGTGTGTGTGTGTGTGTGTGTGTGTGTGTGCGTGTGTGTGTGTGTGAGAGAGTGAGAGTTACGCTCAGCAGCTTCTAGGTCTCCAATGTCATTTTTTTTGTTTTTTGAAATATGTGAAATTATGTGAAGCGTATTGTAGTACTGCAGTGCTTTATCAATATGTTTAAGCTTTGGGCTAACGCAAAATATAACTGACTGCGTCATCTGACCAATCACCGCCGATTAGCGTCACGCAAAGGAGGGGTTTGGACAAATGAGTCGTCAAACGAATCATTAGGGAGTCGGTGAGCAAATCAGGTAAAAATAAATGCATATTATAAGACAACAAAGGTGTTTTTTGTCATTGCATGCATGTAAAACTGTTGTTGGGGACTCCCAGAACATTATTAGGAACATTTTAAATGCCATAATAGGTACCCTTTAAGCAATTATATAAGAGATCATACATTTCATTGAGTTGAATTGTATCCTTTAACATATGAAGTTGATTTATGTTCATTATGTTTTCATGCTAAAACTGATAGAGAAGAGGAAGAGATGATTGGCTCAAGATTTCAAATACATATATCTATATATACTATCTCTAGACAAAAATGTTGTACCTCAGATCAGTTGATGTTAGTCTTTCCTTGAATGTTGTTGGCCCTCTCATAGACCGGCCCATGGACACACAGCTGGACTCCGGTGGGTTTGACCCCTGCCTGTTGAGGGAGACAGTAAACATGTAGTGATAGGGCCTGCAGGACAAGATTGAGAAGCACAAATCTAGTTTATAGGTGTGTTCGACCTCGGCCTTTACTGATTGGTGAGATTTGCGCTTGCAGTCAGGGGAGAACTTTAACCCTGTGAGACCCGTGGTTGTAAAATTTCAACATCACTTTTTGCTCTTCCAAAAACACATCTGCAAATTTTTTTTTTTGAAAGACCACATTTACATAGCCAATGGGTCCTATTGTTTAGCCTCACAATGCCATTAGATAGTAAATGTGTATATAGATCTTGCCATAAGGTCATGAACTCATACAACCTGCAAACTTTCCTGGAAGAGCATCTCCTTGTTTTATTGGACTGGATACCTCAACACTGAAGTAAGTAAAACGCCCCAAATATTTTTTTTTGTCATTGTTAGAATGTCCAGTTTATGTAAATACTTGGTTATTGTGGAATGCATGCATCAAATCAGATTTTTAGCTTGTTATGTCTTTGTTGTAATTTACAACGTTGGGATATTGTGACGGTCACCAGCTGGAGTGCCCTTGAGAGCCACCAGAGGGCACTCCAGATAAGACTATTATTACTCACAAACTACATTTCCCATACTCACTGCCCGGACTCACCATCACTGATTACATTCACCTGTACCTCATTCACTGATTGCATTCACCTGTGTATCATCCTGTTAGTCTGTCTATTTATACCATGTTCATTCATTCACTCACCGCAAAGTCTTGTATGTTTGTCACACTGCATTTCCGAGCGTTTCTCCCTGGTTCCCTGTTCCCCGGTTTTTGGATTCTCTGGCTGTTCCCTGGATTTCTCTCTGGGGCCTCTGACCCCTGCCTGTTTTGTTTGTTTGTTTAGTTTGTTTGGACTGCTTACTGTGTTTTGACCTTTTCATTGGGCCTGTTCATTGGATTATGTGTTTGGATTACCCCTTAAGTAATGCTGCATTTGGATCTCAACATCCCAGTCTCTGAGCAGATTCGTGACAGATATAATTGTAGTCAAAATAGCATGTGCACCTTGCACATTACATGGAGGCATTGCACATCTCAAATGTTCACATATAGGAGAATTACTTACAGAAATACAACGTATTTGATGATTTACAATATCTAAATGTGTCATTTGCTATAATTTTCAGTTTAGATCAGATTTAAATCATTTTAAATGAATAAATTATTTCTGGTTGCAGTCCTTTCATTACCAGTATTTGAAATTGTTCCTGTATGTTAGCAGTATATATAGTTAACTGATATGTTTTATCTGGGCTTTGTTTGTTTGCCCAAATATCAGCTTGTAGCAAGGCAGACACTGTTTGTGGAGTGCTTTGGAGGAT
Organism: Chrosomus eos; assembly: GCA_036326025.1. NCBI lineage: Eukaryota > Metazoa > Chordata > Actinopteri > Cypriniformes > Leuciscidae > Chrosomus > Chrosomus eos. Next base: position 64,999 of record JAZAVI010000320.1, on the reverse strand, counting down.
GGTTATTCATGGACAGGTGTGGATGTTCGTAGGGGGTTGCATGGTCCATTGTTCAGGTGCAGGTGTTAATGTTCTGGAATGTGGGGACGTAAGAGGTTTGGGGGTTTGTATATTCCTTTTAGAATTGTGTGACTTCAGTAGGGCTGGGACGGTATGGATTTTTTCTAACCGCGGTTGATAAGCAAGAAATTCCTGCGGTATAGCCATGGTTCGAATTACGTGGGAGCCAGTGGGAGCTGAGCTCCCATAGAGAGAGTATGAGCTCCCATGATAGCAGTAAAATCCTACACCTGTGGGGGCTCTAAAAATCATCAGCACCATCATTTTAAATTACATATAAAGCACTTTTTCCTTCAATAATCGAGGCATATTTGGTAACCCTTTCGCACGTACGTTCACAGCGGTGTGATTAGAACAGTCAGTGCATCACGTGATCAACTGCTAAATTCAAAATTGCTATCGCGCGTTAGCTGGCGCTGAGCCAGAGACAGATCTGTCTCTGGCTCAGCGCCAGCCAACGCGCGAAATAGATCACAAATATATCAAATATATCGCATATTGCTGATAGTGCTGCGCGGATCGGGCGAGCCAAATAATAAAAAAAATAGCCTACATTCAAATTAATCGAGGATGGATGACAGATAAATCATTAGGCCTATAATGTGTTGATTTTAATAAAGACACGGAACTCTCATCATGGTAAAACGCAATGAGCGTCACTCTTTTACTTTTGTTTTCAACAACATAGTTCTCTTTTACGGAGCCCCTAAAGGGACGTGGTGGTGAAAACATTTTTAGGATGGGAGAATTTTTTTTTTTAAATCTTTTGCGTTCCCTCGCAAAACTTTTGCGTTCCCCCGAGAAACTTTGCGTTCCCTCGCAAAACTTTTGCGTTCCCTCGCAAAGATATTTGCGTTCCCTCGCAAAGATATTTGCGTTCCCACGCAAAACCTGTTGTGAGCTCGGACAGACACTTCCTGTTTAATGTCCCGCTGGCAGTGCTTCAGAGCTCCGTACGTTAATGGAGCGTTTCATAGTGTTTGAACTTGGACTCGAATATAAAGAAATGCGGTCAAGGAGTTCAGTGAAGCTGACAATATATTCAAATAGGCTATTCGAACTTCCCGGATCAATATTCTTGAGCTAAACGTTGTTAAAACACAAACGACACCTATTTACAATCACAGTAACCTAGACAACGAGCTAATTCTCCTCAAAACGAGCTTTATAATATAAATGTGTCTCTAAACAGCCGATTGAGAGACAAGTCCAAATAAGGGGCCGTATGCAAAGTGCAGATCCCTAAACCCTTCTGCACATTTTATATTATTAAACATATTCTATAGCTTCACTATGACACACTGTAGCTACTGTCGCCAAATTTAGTTCACACATCACTGCTCTCCTGCTGGTTATACTACAATACTTAGTTTGATTTAAAAAAAAATGCATATAATTGTTATGATTTTTTATTATGAAATACAATCAATAACTTCACACTGTTATACGCCTATGAAATTCAGTAAGCAAATATAATGCATAAGCTATGATTGCAACTATTATGTTAGCTGCGCACAGTAGCAATATAATTTGTGTAAATACTAGGCCTACTTATTTTTTTATGTGCAATTACTTCCCATACTAGTTTTCCTGTAGCTCAAACAGTAGAGCACTTGCAATGCCAAGGTCCCATGACCTTTGATTCCCAGCGAAAAGCAAGAACTCAGAATGTAAATGTGTACCTTTTGGATATTAGTGTCTTCCAAATGCATAACTGTAAATGTAACTAAGTGTTGTATAACCAATATTAGAGCAGTGATGTGTGAACTAAATTTGGCGTGTTACAGTGAAGTTATTGAATATTTTTTATAATATAAAATTTTGCAAAAGCAGTGTAGTATGACCAGTGGGTCACCATTGATGTGTAAGCTGAATTGGGTGGCACTAGAGTTTGTAACATTAAAGTTAATGACTATTTTTGTATTTTTGATTATGAGTTGATGCTGTAGTCGTTTTTGGGGCAATATTGCACTTTGCAAATGGACCTCTAGCACTTGACTTGTCTCTCAGCCGCATGCACATAAAGATCCATTTAGCCTATATTATAAAGCTCGTTTTGAGGAGAATTGTTGTAGCTCGTTGTCTAGGTTACTCAGTAACCGTTACTGTGATTTTAAATAGGTGTCATTTGTGTTTTAACAACGTTTAGCTCAAGAATATTGATCCGGGAAGTTCGAATAGCCTATTTGAATATATTGCAGCTTCACTGAACTCCTTGACCGCATTTCTTTTATATTCGAGTCCAAGTTCAAACACTATGAAACGCTCCATTAACGTACGGAGCTCTGAAGCACTGCCAGCGGGACATTAAACAGGAAGTGTCTGTCCGAGCTCACAACAGGTTTTGCGTGGGAACGCAAATAACTTTGCGAGGGAACGCAAAACTTTTGCGTGGGAACGCAAATATCTTTGCGAGGGAACGCAAAAGTTTTGCGAGGGAACGCAAAGTTTCTCGGGGGAACGCAAAAGTTTTGCGAGGGAACGCAAAAGATTAAAAAAAAAAAAATTCTCCCATCCTAAATTTTTTTTCACCACCACGTCCCTTTAGGGGCTCCGTACTCTTTAGAGAAAATCAATCAAGGAAAACATATCAGGGCATTTAGGCTACTGCAGTTGTAATTTTTCAATGTAAATTATTTAATTTGATTGTTAACAGCCTACTGTCTTATTATTCTGATTTAATGTATTGATCAAATTAAGGAATATTTTAAAAGAAAGATGGAGCATAGGCTACATAAAATTAGAGGGAAAAAAGCCCTATTTTAAAAGTTAAAAAAATTCTGATAAGAGTGTTTGCCAGCAGTGATGTAATGAAACATTGACAATTTAACTTTGAAGGGAGTAAAAAACCTCTGTTTAGGATATTAAGGAAATGTAATTTTGGCCAAAGAATAACTTTTAATTTAAATAAATGTTAATTTTAAATCAGCCTACTTCAGTGTGATATTTTACCGTATTATTATGCTTAACATTGAGAATTTGAAAAATTGTAATGATCAGATGCAGATCTAAATCAAAGAACATCATATGTTTGGGCAGTTGGATTATTTTTAACAGCGGATTTGGGTGATTCAAAGTGCACCAGATTAATGAATTTATCTTTAAAAATGTACAAAATTTTCTTCCTGGGGGGCATGCCCCCAGACCCCCCTAGATTTAATGAACTCCACCCAAATATTCTCTACTCCTGTATTAGTAAACGCACGTTGAACTCAAAATAATGAAGTGCAGTATTTACCTATTTATTTATCACATACACCACGCCTGTTCATGGTTACTTTTTTTTGCTTTTTTTAAAGAGACCCCCACAAAGATGAAATCATAATTCGAACCCTGGGTATAGCGGTAAACCGTGTTAAATACTGGAACTGGAGCTTGTCTCGTAAATGAACCGAAACTCAGTGTATAGGCTACTTGCCTCACAGACTTGCTTGAAATGTCTACTTTTAAACAAAATTCAAAACAAATGATAAAATTGTACAGTAGCCTAGTCAGGTAAGGCCAGGTTTGCCGATGTGCATTTTATTTAGGTTATTTATTTATTGTTGTCCCAGTGCGCTGATTGGAGATGGAGTTCACTGCTGATATTCTGGGGATACAACACAGCCAATAGGCTACACTACTTTAGCCTTTAAATATCTTTGCTGCATTGGATCAGTGTTCTTTCTAGAACAGCCAAGAGCTTTCTAGCCTCGCGGCAGCAACGCCTCGCATCGCCCATAGACCATATCAGCGGATAGCGGTTTTGAAAATTGGTCAAAACACGTAGGTGCGGACGGATGATGAGCTTTGTAATGCGATAGCGGATGAAATAATAGCCCATCCGTGCATCTCTAACATGAATGTAATGTTATTATGTGTCATGGAACATTGCGCTCCCCAACTCGCGAAAGGTCGGATTTGCTCCATCTTTTGATAAGTTTTGTTTAGAAAACCTTGACGCCATGTAAGACACAATGTCATTAGACACAATCCATGTCATTAGAATCAATGAATCCATGTCATTAGACACAACGTGATCACATGGGCAGACCAATGTTTTTATTTGCGGTGATGACGGTGACGAGCTCAGACCCTCAGTAGGCATCACGTTATCACGGTTTTGCGGTAATGCGGTTAACCGTCCCAGCCCTATAGACTTCAGTGGAATGTATCACATAAATAGGATTCATTTACATTTTAATTATTTATACTTGAACATACTCTAACTCTTATAACTATTATTTTCATTTCAGAATGAGAGGACGCTGCAGACACTGAAAAAGGATATTCGAATATGCTCTGCAGGAAGTGCAATCTCCGTCTCTGCTTTTCAGAGGAAAGGAACTGCTTTTAGGACTACCATTGCAAGTGAACACTGGACACTGTTTCTTTGACAGTTTTAAATCTGTTTTGTATTTAATATTTATATTTTATGTTTATTTTTAATAAATTATAACACATAAAAATATGACAGTTGGGTGATTATTATTATTATTCATAATATTTACTGTTATGGTGCTATGTGTCACAAGTGTGACCTGTGTTTCTTAGTTTTCCCCGTCTCTGTGTTTTGGTTTAGTCCTGTGTCTCAGTTTTCCCGCTCCTCGTTTGTGTTCAGTTCCTCCACCTGTGTCTAGTTAATTTGCCCCAGCTGTGTCTTGTTCCCATGATCTGTTCCCTGTGTATGTAAACCCAGTGTTCTCACTCACTCCTGGTCGGTTATTGTATATGTTACGTTCTTATGGTATGTGTGCATCTCTGAGTGCCTTGTTCATTAAATTCCTGTTCATAGTTATTTCCTCGTCTCCTCATGCTTCCTATCTACACACCCATCCGTGACACTATGTAAGCAATCCACACTTCAAATGAGCCCTTACACTGTAAAAAATATTTTAGCAATTTAGTTATTTCAACTTATTTGTTTAACTAGATTGTCCAGACAACAAGAAATTTTAAGTTTTCTTGTCCTCAACTTATCGAAATAAGTTAGTTAAACTAAAAAAAACCCATGCAAAAAGATAACTCAAAATAATGAGTTAACTTTTTTTACAGTGTAGTTATTCTGTATATTTGTTCTGACAGCGTGAGTGCAAATGCTGAAGCTCTGCTACCCAATAGGCCCAATGTTGCAATATTAGAACATTTCCTTAAAAACGTACTAAAACTTTTTTTTTTTTTTAAATCCTTCATTATTTACATCAGAGGCCTCCTACAACAACATCTGACAGTTGAAACATTTTTTTTTCTAAATTTGGGTCTTACAGGGTTAAAAAAGATTCATCAATTTCTGCTTCCCATAGTGACACTTTCACAGTGTTTGCTTTCTTTATCATAGACAAAGAGTATAAGATGTAATATTTGTCAAATAAACATTTCAGGCGGTTACATGTGATGTAGCAACCAGAACATGTAACCAGAACTGCTTATTACTACACCTACAAGAATAAAGTTAACATAAGTGTTTACTATTTAAATACCAATAAAGAGGGGTCTATATTTTGTATCAGTTTTATTTTTATAAACACAACACTATTAAGATTGATTTTCCTGCTAAGACAAAAGCTGAGATCAAACCCCCTGCAATAAAGCACGCAATTTAATTGCCGTCATTGGTATTCTAATAAAGACTGAAAACTTAGGAGAATTCTGTTCTCCTTTTTGGGTGGTGTCTCTTCAAGATATCTGATAATTCTCCCCTCTCCCCCGAAACCAGGTGTTAGCCCCTGGCGTACATGAATAGACCCAAAACAACTTTATTTTGTTCTGGTCTGAGTAATTGAGGGTAAGTGGCAGAGCAGGCTTATCTGTAACCAGAAAACCATGCAGTGATGTGTCAGTGTCTTACACTCAGAACACACTCACACACCACTGTGTGTCTCTGTCAGGTATACATTTCTTACTGTTAGAGTCATCTTTGAGCAATTGATGTTATGCATTTATTACTTCTGAATTGGCTTCTAATTGTTTAAATATGTACCGGTAATTGGCATGATATATTTTTACCTGACAAATAAAATGTTTTATTTCATTTATTTTGTATCATTCTGAAATCATTATTTCTAGTATAAATTAATGTGGAGTCTGGTGTTACCTCAAATCTCTGTCCAGGATAGATCAAACCGAAGGCACTAATGAATGGAGCATTCATCATTAAGGAGACCTTCTGATTTCTGACTATCATCGACTTAGCAAGTTGCAGTTTGGCAACTATAAAAAATTACACTTTTTGTTATAAGTCAGCAGAGAGCGGCCACTTAAAGGTAAAATAGATCACACTGCATCATCTGACTATTCAGAACTGGCTAGTTTGTGTTTGTGAGCTCACATCCTCGACGTGCAGTCTCAAAGCGTCATCAGGTCCCTTAATGAACGAATAATTGAAAGTATGGGATACTGGAAGACTGGAAGAAATGGAAGAGAGAGCAACTCTCTGAGAAAACAAAGGAAATTAAAGCTGCAAGCAGCATTTAGCGGTGTTCAAGCTGTTAAGGCATTTAAGATTTTTAAGCACACAAGCATCAAAAGACATTAAGTTTTATGTAGCAAGCATTTAACCACTGACATCATAGATGAAATAGACCAGGTTTTAGCATGATTTACCATGATATGCCACATTTAGTGTGATTTTTCATGATTGATCATGTTCCAGTATGATTTACCATGAATCTAGCATGATTTACCATAGTTTACCATGATATATCACATTCTAGAATGATTTACCAGGATCCTAGCATTATTTACCTTATTTACTATGATTTACCATGTTTCTAGCTTTATTTACCATGATTTACCACGTGGCTAGCCATTATGTGAAGCATCAGAACAAATGAAGTGATAAACTTTGACAAAATATGATTGTGTTATAATAGTAATAGTTATATAAGGGATTTTTAAGAGTCTAAAGATATGAATGCACATGTGAAAAGACTGTTAATAAGCAGAATGGCCAGCAGAGGGCAGTAGAAGACCACTTATTGGCTCACTTTCATTTTGAACTATTTGGTTTCACCAGTATTCACTAAAGCAAACCAGTTTTTCCATGTTAACTCCATTATGCATGCTTAACACACACACACACACACACACACACACACACACACACACACACACACACACACACACACACACACACACACACACACACACACACACACACACACACACACACACACACACACACACACACACACACACACACACACACACACACACACACACACACACACACACACACACACACACACTGTAATTTATTCTTGTGATCAAAGCTGAATTTACAGCATCATTACATTACATCATTACAGTCTTCAGTGTCACATGATCCTACAGAAATTATTATAATATGATGGCTCAAGAAACATTTGTGATTATTATCCATGTTGAAAACAGTTTTTTACATTTTTATTTTAGGATTCTTTGATGAATAGAAAGTTCAAAAGAACAGAATTGATCTGAAATGGAAATCTTTTGTAACATTAATCACTACCATTCAAAAGTTTGGGCTCAGTAAGAATTTATTTTTTATTTTTGGGGGAAAATAAAATAAATTATAAAATACTTTTATTCATCAAGGATGAGTTAAATTGATCAAAAGTTACAGAAAAGACATTTATAATGTTAGAAAAGATTATATTTTAAATAAATGCTGTTCTTTTGAACTTTCTATTCATCATAGAATCCTGAAATAAAAATGTAAAAAACTGTTTTCAACATGGATAATAATCATAAATGTTTCTTGAGCATCAGATTATAATAATTTCTGTAGGATCATGTGACACTGAAGACTGTAATGATGTAATGTAATGATGCTGTAAATTCAGCTTTGATCACAGGAATAAATTACACTTTACTATATATTCACATAGAAAACCGCTGTTTTAAATTGTAATAATATTTCACAATATTACTGGGTTTTTTTTTTGTATTTTTTATCAAATAATTGCAGCCTTGGTGAGCAGAAGAGACTTCTTTTAAAAACATAAAAAAATCTTACCGACCCCAAACTTTTGAACGGTAGTGTACTTTAATGGTCTATAAGCATTTCACAATGTCTTTGTAAACTATGAATCAGATTATTCAGCATTTATTCAGAAATCTACAACTACACATATTCTGTTGTACATACAGACATTTGAACTATGTGATGGTAAAACAACATTTACTGCAAGTCTCCTTCAGGATTTCTCTATGAGCTAAATAGTCAGTATACTTCAATAGATGAATTTTGACTAAATGTGAGTGTAAATGTTAAAATAGTGATTTTCTAAAGTCTAAATAAGAATTATAGAATAATATTAGTAAGTAGCATGACAAAATGACTATTTTAAACAGCAGGGGGCAGTAAAACACCACTTATTGGCTTAATATTCAATTATGTTCTTAGAATTTTCACCTTTTTAACTGTTAGAGGGGCATTAATTCTTATCTTATTTAGAGTCACATGTTCTGACATGTTTTTAAGAAGATCTGAGCAGTCATTGAAGAGATATAGGCTTTCGGGGACACCTAAGGCTACATATTGAAGTGACCCTATTATAGCCATCCAAATGAATAAGTTATACTTTTTCCTGATAATCATTGATCTAGAGAGTCCAGCGAATTGTACTGCACTGATTTTGAGCATTATGATATACAGATTATATGATTATAGATGGAACACACCATTTACAGCCAATACAGGCAATTTACCATAGGAAATACATGGTTTTAAAGCTTTTCAACAGTTATAGCGCCACCTATTGTCCGATCTCCATGAAACTTTGCACGCTTCTTCACCATGGTATGACTCATGTGCTCACCAATTTTTGTGAAGTTCTGAGTTTTTATTTATGATTTATAGGCTTTTGAGTGTATTTTGACACGCCCATTTTCTAAATGACCCTGTTATAGTGAACCAAAGGGCAAAGTTCAACTTTTTTTGATAATTATTGATCTAGAGAGTCCAGAGAATTGTTCTAGACTGGTCTGGTTCCGATCGTGTGAAAAACCAGGGACTAGTTTGCAAAAGTAGGTTTTTAACATATTTGTGAATATTTAATGAACGATTTGATTGACAGCAATGGTTCTAGAGGCAAAGTTGTTCAGCATGAGGAGATCTATCGACTGATATGCATATTATGGGGATTTGTGTAAACACCACGTGATTACAGAGCCGTAAAACTCGTTAGCGCCAACTAGTGGCCAATTTCTTTCAAAACTCTTACAGACCTCTTCGGCCATGAGTCGAACATGCCCATCGAGTTTCGTTCTGATCGGCCTCCGTTAACCTGGTCTCATAGGTGCTCAAAGTTCATTGGCTGATGGCGGCCATGTTTTTTGAGATACACCAATATCCTTTTACACATACATGGCACCTTGGACCAAGACACTGCATACCAATTTTCAAGTCAATCGGACTAACGGTCAGGTGGTCATAGCTCTTTTTATGTTTTTTTAATGTTATAGCGCCACCATGTGGCCAATCGACGCATTTTTTTTACTGTGACCTCAAAATGAACTCATTCACACGTGTACCGAGTTTGGTGGAGCTATCTCTTTTACTTCTTGAGTTATAGCCATTTTAGTAAAATAAGCTCCGCCCACAACGTTCATTTTGCGCCCCCTAGTGACCCTGAATCAAAATTTACACTTTTTTTCGATAATTATTGACATTCAGACTCCAGAGAACATTTCTGCATTGGTTTGGTTCCGATCGGGCGAAAAACCAGGGACTAGTTTGCAAAAGTAGGTTTTGGACAAAATCCAAGATGGCGGAAGATTTTTCAAGGCGCAAATAAAATCGGAGATATACGTTTAGTCCGTCTTGACCCAAGGATTACAGGGATATAAGACACTTGATTCTAGGATAAATGGTCTAGGAGTTATTCACGATTTCCTACTTTTGCTTGCTATAGCGCCACCTATTGGCCAATTGGGCTCATAATTTGATAACCTCTCCTCGATTTTTGTACTACCATCTGACAAAGTTTCAAGTCTCTAGCACTTACGGTTTGGGCTGCACGATGCGTTTTAAGTCTGAAGAATAATAATAAAAATCGGTACAATTACAATAGGTTTTCAGCACTTCGTGCTTGAACACCTAATTAACATTATGGGCCCTATCTTGCACCCAGCGCACGATCTGAAACGCAAGTGTCAAAGTGCAAAGCGCAAGTAACTTTGTGGGCGGATCCCGGCGCTGTTGCTATTTTCCCGGCAGGATAAATGCCTCTTGCGCCTGGCGCAAATCTAAAAGAGGTTGGTCTGAAGTAGCTTCATTATTCATAGGTGTGGTTTGGGCGTAACGTGTAATAAACCAATCAGAGCGTCATCCAACATACCCTTTAAGAAAAGGTGCGCATGTTGCATGGCGGATTGTTATTATTATGGCGCATTTACCCGGCGCGCTTCAGAATCGGTTCACAGCCGAGGAGATCGATGTTCTCGTCAGGGCCGTAAAAGAAAGAGAAGTGACATTGGGGATGGGACAAACCCACCCAAATCAATAGAAAAAAAATATGAGAAAGCTCAACTTATCTGGTAAGTTAAAGGTTTTTAATGTACTTACATTATGGTAAAGGTGATTTCGCAGTCTTCAGATTTTTTTTCCCTGGTTCTTGACGGACAAACTAATTTGTCAGATGTCCTTATATACATATGTGTCTTGCCACTATTGGGCAAACAGATCTGATCCGTCAATTTGCCTGAAAAATTACCAGTATACACTGGTAAATGTGTAAGCTAGATTTATGCCTATTTTTTCACATCCTCATGGACACCACAATGATTTCCCTCGTGTGGTAATATATTTCCTTGTTATAATGTATGATTTGCAAAAATAAAAACTGCTGCATCTGTGTTGATAAGAGAATCAAAGTGTGTGCGCGTTGTGCACCCGCTACATTATGGCCAAGCATGCGCGCTTAAAATAGCATTATGAACAACGCGCAACACGCCATTGACTTTAGACCAGGTTTTTTTTGGTCAGTGGCGGAATTGTTTTCTGGAACTGCAAAATAGCACTAGGGAATGTTTGCGCCGAAACACGCCTCCTTTTTGCGCCGACCCGCCCAGGGAGTGCAAGTTCATTTCCTAGTTTACCGACGTGCGTCTGTGGAGGGAAAAGCCGCTTTGCGCGGGTGCAAAATAGGAATGATACATGCGTCGGTGTACAAAGTCAATTGCGCTGGGTGCAAGATAGAGCCCAAAAACTCTCTCTTGTGTAGTTAGCATCACCATTTGAGACGCAAGTCTAACCTCAGAATCATCCTAATCTACATCTCTTTCCCTCTTCCCTCTTCCCTCATCCCTTCTCTCTCATGCTGAGAACACCAAAATTCACCCAAAAAACGATATGGTTTAATGTGAATAATTATCATACACTATTATACGTTTGGTCTCATTTGAACTGTCTCAGTGCAACTGGTACAAATGTCTCATTCCCAAAAAAGTAAACCAAAAGATAATAAAGTTCTTAAGAGTTTAGAGATAACTTGCACACAGGAGGGGTGGGTCTTCCAGGCAAATGGCATTCTGCTCCCAAAAGGTATAAACTCTGAATGCAACTTCCCATTGTTAGCAAATGTTTCCATGTGAAAGAAGTTTCTGTCTATATAAATGTGGCCTGTGGGTTTGAGGCACTCTTTTTTTCTCTCTCTTTCATCTCCTTTTTCTGCCTCCCACTCGCTTTCACTCCTCCCTGTATTGCTATGTCACCTAATGTGGGTGGGAGAGGTTGGCAATTGAGAACAGGCAGGTGTATAGGCACCTGGGGTCTGCATCCGGGTCTGCAGAAGTGTTCTGGGGTGCTGTTTGTAGCACAAGGTGTTGCCGAGTGATTGCCAACGGCGCTACTGGTTTTATTTGAGCTGTTTTAGCGTATCCCCGCTTGTTTATTGCTTTGGTTGTAATAGGGCTCTGTTGTTATGTTCGCCTGCGTTCAGAGACCCTGGTGAATGCGTGAAGCGCACAAACACTAGCTATGTTTCCACACCTTTTTATCCGCATTAAGTGATATCGAATAAAAAAATGCCTTATGGAAACAGTAAATTCGATTGAATTTCATGAATATCGACTCAAATGAAATACGATCAGTCTCATCGGATTTTATCTTGATGGATATACGGGTTATGCGATAAATGCTGATGGAAACGTTATTATGGTGCGATCCATTTTGTCTAGCAAAACTTTGTTCGCAAATGTTTGATTGAATGTTGTGTAATTCAGTGAGAAAATGAATGGAAACACCTTAACATGTCTCAAATCAATTCGATATACCAATTTGATCGCAAAACAGCATGTGACGTCATTACACACAGGTTTTTATTCGCTTTAAAGCCGGTTGATGGAAACACACTTTCACCCGCTTTATTCGCATGAGGTTTTTTACCGACCTTCAGATAATTCGATTGACAAGTGGATGGAAACATGGCTAGTGTCTATTTCTCTCAGTAATTCTATCGGCTGACGTCTGGCTAGGACATACCAATATTCAATTTATGGGTTTTGTGTTCGGCGTGTGTGCGTGTGTTTTAGTAGCTATGTAAATAACTAACTGACTATGAATCTTAGGCACACAGAGCACTCAACTGGGTCTCTTGTTTCTTTTTTGTAGAGGCTACAGCCAATCCGATTGTCCGCTGCTGTTCTCTTGAATGTGTATGAATGTGCAGGTGCTGCTTTTTAGACACTTTTCCGTTTTGTTTATAATTTCTTTTCTTTTCCCACTAGCCAGTGGGCCGTAAGAGATTTGAGTAGTGAACTGATTGTGGCCGCTGGCTAGCGTTTATGTTTTTATCTCAGTTAAAAATTAGTCGCTTTTGGTTGTCGATAAATAGCACACAAATCCATACCCACAATAATCAAACACCTAAATTAAACCATAATCAATATTTATGATTACTTTCTAATAAGAAACACAATCTAAATCTGATAATCTTTTAAAATTGGAGTCAGATTAAGTGCAGAGCTAAAGTAAAATCAAAACTAAATTCTACAAATTAAGTGAACTTCACAGAACACTAAAAAAGACATACACGCGTTATACAATTTTTTACAATTACAGGAACAGAGTATTTACTGTAAAACATGTTTTATGAGCATTAGTAGAAGGTGTCTGAATAAACATAAAATGCACGTCATTGTTGTCGCCGGTGAGTCTGACCAATCATGTAACAGCTGTCATCATCACAATGTGCCGTCAGATGAAATTTCTAACCAACATGTAATTCTTCAAATCACACCCTGATCAGTCTGTACAGCGCCTCATAAAGTTGAACACAGCTATAAACAGAAATGTAGTACCTCCGACCAGCTGGTGTTTGTCTTCCCTTGAGCTTTATTATGTGGTCCATAGACGCGTCACTCTTCATGGACACACAGCTGGGCTCTGGTGATTTATATCTCTCCCTGTGGAATTGACATTAATACAGCAGACACATTAGAATAGAGATAATAGAATAGAGACAAGAATTTATAATGAAGATTTTAAATTAAGAGAAATCTCACAGAGAATCTATCTATCTATCCATCCATCCATCATCTATCCATCCACCCATCCATCCATCCATCCATCATCCATCCATCCAGCCATCCATCCACCCATCCAGCCATCCACCCATCCAGCCATCCATCCATCCATCCATCCATCCATCCATCCATCCACCCATCCATCCATCTATCCATCATCCATCCATCCACCCATCCATCCATCATCCATCCATCCACCCATCCATCATCCATCCATCCACCCATCCATCTATCCATCCACCCATCCATCCATCTATCCATCCATCATCCGTCCATCCTTCCAAACAGACAGAAATGTAGTACCTCAGATCAGCTGGTGTTTGTCTTCCCTTGAGCTCTATTATCTGGTCCATAGACGCGTCACTCTTCATGGACACACAGCTGGGCTCTGGTGATTTATATCTCTCACTGTGGAATTGACATTAATACAGCAGACACATTAGAATAGAGATAATAGAATAGAGACAAGAATTTATAATGAAGATTTTAAATTAAGAGAAATCTCACAGAGAATCTATCTATCTATCCATCCATCCATCATCTATCCATCCACCCATCCATCCATCCATCCATCATCCATCCATCCAGCCATCCATCCACCCATCCAGCCATCCACCCATCCAGCCATCCATCCATCCATCCATCCATCCATCCATCCACCCATCCATCCATCTATCCATCATCCATCCATCCACCCATCCATCCATCATCCATCCATCCACCCATCCATCATCCATCCATCCACCCATCCATCTATCCATCCACCCATCCATCCATCTATCCATCCATCATCCGTCCATCCTTCCAAACAGACAGAAATGTAGTACCTCAGATCAGCTGGTGTTTGTCTTCCCTTGAGCTTTATTATGTGGTCCATAGATGCGTCACTCTTCATGGACACACAGCTGGGCTCTGGTGATTTATATCTCTCCCTGTGGAATTGACATTAATACAGCAGACACATTAGAATAGAGATAATAGACTAGAGACAAGAATTTATAATGAAGATTTTAAATTAAGAGAAATCTCACAGAGAATCTTTCTATCTATCCATCGATCCATCATCTATCCATCCATCCATCCATCCATCCAGCCATCAATCCATCCATCCGTCCGTCCATCCATCCATCCGTCCGTCCATCCATCCATCCATCCATCCATCCATCCATCATCTATCCATCCACCCATCCACCCATCCAGCCATCAATCCATCCATCCGTCCGTCCATCCATCCATCCATCCATCCATCCATCCATCCATCCATCCATCCATCATCTATCCATCCACCCATCCAGCCATCCATCCATCCATCCATCATCTATCCATCATCTATCCATCCATCCATCCACCCATCCAGCCATCAATCCATCCATCCGTCCGTCCATCCATCCATCCATCCATCCATCATCTATCCATCCACCCATCCAGCCATCCATCCATCCATCCATCATCTATCCATCATCTATCCATCCATCCATCCATCCATCCATCCATCCACCCATCCAGCCATCCATCCATCCATCCATCCATCCATCATCTATCTATCCACCCATCCAGCCATCCATCCATCCATCCATCATCTATCCATCATCTATCCATCCATCCATCCATCATCTATCCACCCATCCATCCACCCATCCATCCATCCATCCATCCATCCATCCATCATCCATCCATCCACCCACCCACCCATCCAGCCATCCATCCATCCATCCGTCCGTCCATCCATCCATCCATCCATCCATCCATCCATCATTTATCTATCCACCCATCCAGCCATCCATCCATCCATCCATCATCTATCCATCATCTATCCATCCATCCATCCATCATCTATCCACCCATCCATCCACCCATCCATCCATCCATCCATCCATCCATCCATCCATCCATCCACCCACCCACCCATCCAGCCATCAATCCATCCATCCGTCCGTCCATCCATCCATCCATCCATCCATCCATCCATCCATCATCTATCCATCCACCCATCCAGCCATCCATCCATCCATCCATCATCTATCCATCATCTATCCATCCATCCATCCATCCATCCATCCACCCATCCAGCCATCCATCCATCCATCCATCCATCCATCATCTATCTATCCACCCATCCAGCCATCCATCCATCCATCCATCATCTATCCATCATCTATCCATCCATCCATCCATCATCTATCCACCCATCCATCCACCCATCCATCCATCCATCCATCCATCCATCATCTATCTATCCACCCATCCAGCCATCCATCCATCCATCCATCATCTATCCACCCATCCATCCACCCATCCATCCATCCATCCATCCATCCATCATCCATCCATCCACCCACCCACCCATCCATCCAGCCATCCATTCATCCATCCATCATCTATCCACCCATCCATCCATCCATCCATCCATCCATCCATCATCCATCCATCCACCCATCCATCCATCCGTCCATCCTTCCAAACAGACAGAAATGTAGTACCTCAGATCAGCTGGTGTTCGTCTTCCCTTGAGCTTTATTATGTGGTCCATAGACGCGTCACTCTTCATGGACACACAGCTGGGCTCTGGTGATTTATATCTCTCACTGTGGAATTGACATTAATACAGCAGACACATTAGAATAGAGATAATAGAATAGTGACAAGAATTTATAATATATAATATATTTTACATGAAGAGAAATCTCACATATAGACTATCTATCTATCTATCTATCAATCAAAGAGAATGAAGTCCCTCGTATAAACGAGAGCCAGGCAGATAGGGCTGTCTGAAGAAAATTATGAAAATTATGAAAATTATGAAACTCTAAGTCCTCTGACTCGACAATATGGAGTCTTCCCATCATAGTTTTAGTTTTACCGGTTTGTAACGACCGAGACAAATCAGACAAGTATTTGTTATAGTTAACAAATAATATTCAAACCTCACTCTGTCCCATCCCCCAACAAGGGCAAGAAGGTCTTAGTTACCATGACTACGATCAGATAAGTTGGTTTTATTGCTGTTAAAATGTGGCCAGGGCCCCTGCCATTAGAACCTACAGACATTAAAACAGATTTTCTGGCATTCATTTATCGGCGAACTGATCAATAAATGAACACCAAACCCCAGAAAATCGTGTGAATGATTTACTGTCTTGTGCAGTGTCTTTTAATTATATTATTTATTTATTTTTCTGATACTGTGTATTTTATGATAGAACCAATGGTCAATGTAACCTCACCTATACCATGTTTGGTCTATATAAATTGGTACTTTGAAGATCGAAATGATTGTGTACATTATATGTCGATAGCTGTGCAACATATTAGTATTACAAGAATCTTTCATAGTTTCTTCATCAGCAACCAATCCAGCTGCACGCTTAAAACAAAGACTCATAAATCCTCCCAACAGAGGAAACTCCCACTTAGAAATTCCTCCTTTCTTATTGGTTGAGCCAACCCTGAAAGGTGGGACCTTTCTCAGGCTTTAAATGGCCAATACACAAGCCCTCTCTTGGCCTTCTCTCCTACATTCGGGTTGCTGTCCTGCGGGGGCCGCACCAGGCCTTGACTCACAACCAGCCATGTGCTCATTCAGGAGAGAGAGGACTCTCTGAATCTCTCTGAACCAGAACAGAATCAAGGACAACCTCAGGAGTTTGGCACAACGTCTTCATTTAACGCAGAAGAAGTCCATCACAACTCCCACCATTTGCTCTGCGTTTCCTGTCCGGCCCTCAATCTGCACTCCAGCCATGAGAACAGAGTCGAACTAACCATGTAAGTTCATTATATCTTCTTCATCCAACGGAGAAGAAAACAATTGCAACTTCAACATTTGACACTCACTTTCTTCTTATCAACAACTTCAAAAATTGTGTCCACTGCACAGGCCATGCAAGTATACAATTTAATGAGGTGCTCTGAAAATGATTAGCTGATGGTTCTTTTCATAGTTAAATGGATCTTTTCCATAGTTCCATTTCCTGCTTCCGGTTCCATTCTGTCCCTTTAACCATGTAATTGTTTGTATGTTAGTTATGTGTTCGTGACTTAGTTAATAAAACTTGTGGACAATATGTATTTGGTTCTGATTCTCTGCTTACAAACAATGTTTTTTTATGATCTTGATCTTGTTACATGCTCTAAGTGCTGTACATGCTAAGAAAGATGGCCATGAAAGATACCCTTTTCTTAGAATAAATTAATAATCAAAAGAGTTTGTTGGACGGACTGACTAATTGATTGTAATATTAATTTAGATAAATCAAGTTAATTCAATTAACTGACTGAAATATTCATAATCACTCATAACAAGTTATGATTATTAATATTTCCCCTTTGAACTAACTAGTTACAGGTTCCATTAATGCAAGCTTTCACACACTTTCTGGTCAATGAATGTGTGACTACTCTGGGTGTCTTATAAGGCATATACACAGACTTCAGACTCTGAGTTAGATAAAGACAGCCATACTGGAACAATCATAGAGTTATATCACCTTCTCCTCCATTCCTTCATCCATCTTTACACTGATCTTCAACAGATCACTGGAGCTGTGTGTAATCCCCTCCAGCTTCAAACACTCCACCATCATCCCTGTACCCAAGAAACCTAAAATCACTGGACTAAATGACTACAGACCTGTTGCTTTGACGTCTGTGGTAATGGAGTTATTTGAGAGATTGGTGCTGGCACACCTGAAGGACATCACTGGACCCTTGCTGGACCCCCTGCAGTTTGCTTATCGAGTAAACCGGTCTGTGGATGATGCAGTCAACATGGGACTGCACTACATCCACCAACATCTGGACAAACCAGGGACTTATGCAAGGATCCTGTTTGTGGACTTCAGCTCCGCTTTGAACACTATTATTTTCTGATAGGCCTGTTCATCTTTCCTGTAGAAGCTGCCTTCCAGACCTTATCTTGCCTCACCATCAACATACTTCTGTAAATAGAAGAGCCTATCTGCTGGATTTTAGCACCGTCCCTCTATAAGAGCTTTGAAGGTGGTGCTCCACTCTATAAACTTCAGTGGGTCGCCAGAAAATACAAAGGGTTCTGGAGCGGGAAGTTGAGATAGGGCCATTGACCCTTGTAACATCTGTACTAAGGATATTTCACTTTTTGTAACTTGCTGATTCAAACATGATGTGCTAGAAACAGAAGGACTGGGGTTGCTCACGTCACCGCATGCTGACTTTTTACCCTTGACTCCTCCTCAGTATACACTCGGAGCCTTGCTTCCATAACCTCAATGTCTCTATGATTTTCAAGCTTCTTCAGTTTCTGCCTTTGTGCATCAATGTCAGCCTCCAATTCCACTTCAGCTTTGTTTGCAGCTTACAGCGCAGCAGTCTCTGCTCTTTTAACTGAAATGCTTGTAGACTCTGGTGCAGGTTTAGAATAATTACTAATGTCCGTGGCTCTAGAAACTGTGGATCCATATATGGACCTCGCATACTCACAGTCCAGCAGCATGCATAACCTTTGGTCTCTCAGCTTCAGCATCAAATTCCATGCCATCTTCCACTAGGCCCTCATTAATTTCAACAAATCTACCGTTACAGCTGAACTTGCAACCATTTTCCTCCTAATTTTTTGGCTTGGTGATGCTTGGAGTCGCATGTTATCATATAACACTTTCAATTCACTCTTCACAAAACTCTTGCCTCTCAACCTCATCCATCATGTTCACTTTCAGAGCAGTTTTAACTTTAAACGAACATCTCTGAGTTGAAACCTCCAATTCTCATATGCAGATTTCAGCTTCCTTTCCTTTTGAGTCAGTTCTTGCTCTTTTAACTCCTGCATCTTTGGCGTTAAACGCTTATGCACAGGAAGAATTTCTGATATCATTTGTCTTTAATAAAACTGAATTAAGCTCTTTACGTCTTGCCTCAGATTTCTCTGTACATGATGCATGTCAATCCCTCACAACACCATTCATATTCTCATTATCTGGTATTTCAATCTCAGTAATTAAGACTGCTTGCTATTGTGATGGAGAATCAGTTTGCTTAGCTAAATCGCACTGAAGTGCTAATTTGCTCCGTACTGATATTTTTCCCCTAAATATTTGCACTTTAAACAAATAGTACAAAATATGTAATGAAATAGCAATATAAAGCAGTGAAACACTCTTAGACTGAGTAACCACACTTAACTTAAATCAACCCCTTAACACTTTGAATGCATTTATTAAATTACAAAATGAAAAGCTCGAAAAGCTCACATCTGTCTATCTGTCTATCTGTCCAAACAGACAGAAATGTTGTACCTCGGATCAGTTGATTTGTGTCCTCCTTTAAATGTCGTTGGCTCCGTCATAGACTGGTCATTCTTCATGGACTTACAGCTGGACTCTGAGATTGATCTCTCTCTGTGGAATTGACATTAATACAGCAGAGACATTAGAATAGAGATAATAAAATAGAGACAATAATTCTTACAGTAAATTTAACATGTATATAAACATAACATAGAGAATATTGTCTAAAGAAGCTTTAGAAATGTTGAAGAGCATTGACATTGCACAAGGATAATGTTACTCTGTGTACAGAGACACTCAGGGTCCTTATTATATATCAGCACAAGAAGAATATGAGAAAACCACTCAGATCACATCAACAACCGACAAACACCGAGAACATCATGATATGTGATATACATTAAATTAATATCATATGAAGATTGAAGTACCTGCATCCCTGAGAGAAATCTCCACCTCTGAATGTTTGTGTGTCGTCCATGATTCATTCAGTCTTCATGAAGCTTCTCGGTAACACTGATGAGTCAGAATTTGTACTGTAACTTACTTTTTCAAACTCGTTTACAAATAAAAACATTTGCCCTATTGCCCTTTATGTTTCAATAGCATCATTAAAATGTGAAATGAATGTCAGTTTTTTTGTAAATACATATTTTTATAAAATCCCCCAAGTAAATTAATGAACAAAATAAATGCATGTCAATGTTTTCTACAGTGGTGGGCCGTCAGTAGCCTGGCTCCACCCTTCTACGTACTTCCGCTCAATTTTCATTTTCCTTCAGTACTACTGTCACAGTGTCGGGTTTGTTACCCTGGGTATCCACTAGAGGTCCTTTTCCCGCACAGTGTCCTACACTTGGTTTACTACATTTCCTATGATCCTGTCTGTCACTGAGTGTTCATTGTGTTCAGCTGTTTCTTGTCACCTCGTTTAGCACTTGTGTATATATACCCTGTCAGTTTAGTGTTTCTCACAGAGTCCTTGTTTTGTGTTGCCACACTTCTGATGTCGGTATCTGCCTGGTTCTTGTGTTAGTTTAGTTTTTGTGTTTGGATTGATTATTTGGATTTGGACCCCTGCCTGGATGACTACGAGTTGGATTGCCCTTTTATTAAAAAACTACTGCTCCTGGATTTTCTGTCTCCTGTGAGTGTTCCAACTACGTCTGGGATTCTGCTGTGGTCTTTGGTTTTCTCAGGTAAATTTTTTACCGGGCCAATCAGCGAACAGAGGGAATGGCTGAGAACGATGACGATGATGTTGTGTGTTATTTTGAGTTGTAGTTCAGTAATGGCAGTGGAGAAAGATGCGAGCGAAGCCATTCGGTCCGTTTTGGCAATGCTGCCGAATATCCAGAAGTTAAAGCCGGAGCAAGAACAAACTTTGCTTAGTTTTGTTGGTGGCCATGATGTTGTGGCCCTCCTCCCCACGGGGTTCGGGAAAATAGTACGTCACGACCAAACGTTAGCGATTGGTTATGGTAGATCCAGAGTGACTCTGGGCAGATCCAATAGTTTTAGACTTCATTAGAGTTCTAATTCTACAGAGTTCTACTGCCAAGGAAGTTAACGCTTGTCAATGGAGCGGTGTCAGACTCTATGTACAAATTAAATTAGATGTACGAGAGTCTGGTGGGACCAGGCTTGACTGTCATGGCCAGCAAGGCCTTCTCTGCTGGACTAAATACTATCAGAATCACTGAGTAGTGCATATTTTTCCATTAATGTGTATTAAATTATTCCTAATAGTACATTCTCTTAATTTCATATAGCTTTTCTCTTGGTTGTGCTGCTTCCAGTAGTGTATGTTTATGTTAGAGCTTTTATTCAATCATAATTTCAGTCATCAAGTGTTGCCATGACCAAAGAAATCTGCCTTGAGAATTGACAGTGCAGGCGCCTGGGGCCTGTTTCAATAAGGAGGTTCAACCAACTCTGGGTTAAAACTTGAACTCTGAGTTGACTTACCCTGAGATGGGAAACTCTGAGTTTTCGGTTACAGAACAGCTGAAATGAGTTGGTTCAATCAACTCTGAGTTGACTGACTCTGAGTTAAGCGCGTGCACCACAACTATAAAAAGCCATTATCAATGGAGCACAGATATTATGAGTCACCATGGAAACAGCGCAAGACAAAAAGAGGTGTTAGGTGTAATTAATTACCAAGTAATCTAAATATTGTAATTTAATTAAAGGAATTACTCTTAATAATAAAATATGATGCAATTACATTAAATAGGCTACTGCATAGACTGTAGGAGCCATGTAATGGGAAAGTCATGTGACCAAACGACAATGGGAGTGTCATTCAATTAAGTGGGGTTAAAACACCTGTTGTGTGTGTGTGTTCATATGGAAGAATGGGGGTGAGTGCTGGAGCACATATTTTGTTGACCGTGTAAACGTGAAACCTGTACAAAATAAAACAACATGCAAGCTTCATGGATAAACGCGTCACAGAAGTTATTCCTCCACTCAGCTCCATAGCGGTTTTAGGATTGTTTTTATGTGCCGCTACAAGTTAGTCAACAAAATTCGTTTGTTTGAGGACGTGAACGCGTCTACTTTGGATTCAAGGAAGAGGAGGCCCTCGCGCATTTACTAGACTGAAAGAAAGGAAGCGCAGCGCTGACTGACGGAGATTTGCCCAGCCCTCGCTTGTTTTAATGAGGACTATTGCACATTGCACTTTCAACGCAACAGGACTATTGCACATTGCACTTTCAACGCAACAGGACTATTGCACATTGCACTTTCAACGCAACAGGACTATTGCACATTGCACTTTCAACGCAACAGGATTATTGCACATTGCACTTTCAACGCAACAGGACAGACGTCTTTGGATATGTTTGCTGCTAACAATCATCGCACAATTGGACGTTCAAAGCAACAGGACCGACGTCTTCGGATACGTTTGCTGCTGTTGAACTGGTAGGACATTGGATTGTTAACAACTTAAGTCTTTGTTTGTGTTCGCGGATGATTTGAAATGGTCTGGCTGTTTTGCGGTTTGTTTACGATTGACGCAGCGCTGTTGGTGTGTTTGACGAATAGTTGTTGGGCTTTTGCGAATCTATTGGATTTGTGAGATCCGATGATATGCGTTGTTTTGGATTGTGTTCGCTTGTTTTGGGAAGCGTCTAAACGTACCGTATTCAGACGCGCTGAGGTGTGCGTGCTTCAATCATGAGTGAGATTGAAACGGGTGCGGATGTTGAACCTGTACAGGACACATGTAAAAGAAAAGTTCAACTCACAGCAAAGGCTTTGGCTTATAAACTTGAGCAACTTCAGAAGGAACGAAAGAGAAATGTAAATGTGATTAAAAGTTCTATACCAGCCATCAAAGAACTCACGCTGAGAAATGAGAACGTTTCAGCTGTACAGTCTGAACTCGAAACTTTTGTGCATACTTTTAAAGAGACAGTCAAGCTTCATGATTCAGTGATCCCATTGTTGCCTACTGATGAACAAATCAAACAAAATGAGTGGTTCTCAAGCATTTATAAAAGCTGTGATGTATTTATAAAGGAGACAAAGCAATGGATAAATGGAATTGAGAAGTCAAGTGACGATAACCAGCAACAACAGTTGAAAACAGTTGAATGCCCTTTGAATGATTCAAAAAAACGGAATATGTCTCAAATTTCCATGCATAATCAAGATGATATAAACCCAAGTGACAGTATTTCTAATGTTGGAAGTAAAGGATCAAGTCAACGCAGCTCTGCCACAAGACGTTCAACAACATCAACAACTTCTTCAGCCCGCATTAAGGCAGAGGCTGATATAGCAGCTTTGTTGGTACGACAAAAGTTAATGAAGGAAAAACATGCAATTGAAGAAAAGGAACAGAACTTAAGGAAACAGAAAGAGGATTTTGAGTTGCAAATGGAGATTGCTGTAACTAGGGCAAAAGTGAAAGTGCTTAAAGGTTCTAGTGTGCATTCTGTTAAAAGTGATGTGACTCATCGGTCCGATGGAATGAATTCCTACTTTGATCAAGGACAACGGGCAACACAGACACTCAATGCCGATGCAAATTCATTTACTCCTAGAGCTGAGATGCAACAAATTGTTTCTAAGGATGGTGGCAATGCAGGTGCCAAGGCAAACAAGGGGAATGTTTCTCAGACAATTTATTCCCAGAACATCTCAAAGTCAAGTAAAACAATTCCGATTGGTTATGTGAATGCTGGTCCAGGAAATACTGATCAAGTACTCCATATTATGGATAAACAAAATGAAATTACATCTTTACTGATTCAACAACAGTGTTTGTCATCTTTGCCTAAAAGGGAAATTCAAGTGTTTGATGGAAACCCTCTGCAATATCACGCCTTCATGAAATCCTTTGAAAGTGGTGTGGAGCGTAAAACTGAAAGCCCTAGTGATCGCTTATACTTTCTCGAACAGTATACTAGGGGTCATCCAAAAGAGATTATAAAAAGTTGCCAGCATATGCCTGCTGACCGTGGGTATCTAAGGGCCAAAGGTCTACTACAAGAGCATTTTGGTGACCAGTATATAATTGCTTCTACCTATATGGAAAAGGCTCTTTTATGGGCAAATATCAAAAGTGAAGATGTCAGAGCTTTACAGGATTACAGTCTGTTCCTAAGAAGCTGTTGTAACTCTATGGAAGATATTCAGTATTTTCACGAGTTGGATACACCCTCTAATATGTTGACTGTAGTAAAGAAATTACCATACAAATTGAGGGAAAAATGGAGATCTGAAGTCTGTGAATTGCAGGAAGCTGTCAATCAAAGAGCTACCTTCAGCGACATTGTTAACTTTGTTGAAAGACAAGTAAAAATAATGACTGATCCAGTTTTCGGAGACATACAGGACGGTCCAGCATTAACAGGAAGTAAAGTGTTGAACAAAGGCAAGTCTCAGTCTTATCTTAAATCTAAAAGAAGCAGTTTCGCTACTACCGTTACAGCAATGGAAAATAAATCAGAAATTGGAACCAGCAAAAAAGACATTGTTTCACCCAGCAACAAGAGTTGTTTGTTTTGTAGACGTGGACATGCTCTGGATGAGTGCCCTCTATTGGAAAAGAGGAGTCATGGTGAGAAGATTACGTTCTTAAAAGAGAATGGTGTTTGTTTTGGCTGTATGTGCACAGGGCACATCAGTAGAGATTGTAGAAATCGCCTTTCATGTAAAGTGTGTAATCTTAGGCACCCAAGTATACTTCACATCTACCCAAGAGAAAAGGAGTCCGATTCAAAAACTGTCAGGAGACAAATGGACACTGTAATGGGCAGTGCTTCGGAATTTGTCGAGTCCAGTGGATTTATTGGGGCTGGTGAATTTGAATGTAAACTTTCCATAGTTCCCGTACAAGTGAAATCCAAAAAAGGAAATAAGACTGCGATTACTTATGCTTTTCTGGATCAAGGTAGCACTGCAGTATTTTGTACACCTGCACTGATGAACAGACTTGGTCTTTCAGGTAAAAAGACTAACATTCTCTTGCGTACTATGGGACAGGAGAAAGTTACAACTACCCATGTTGTTTCTGGATTAGAGGTGGCTGGTTTGAATAAAGACGACTTTTGGGAGTTGCCTGATGCCTATACACAAAATACCATGCCTGTGCATAGTGGAAACATCCCAAGACAAAAGGATCTAAAGAGATGGCCACATCTGAAACATGTGACTCTACCTGAAATTGACTCTGAGGTTGAATTGCTTATAGGAATCAACGCCCCAAGGGTTATGGAGCCAATTCAAGTGATCTGCAGTGTCAATAATGGTCCATATGCAATTAAAACCAGGTTGGGGTGGACCGTAAATGGTCCACTAAGAGGAGATGGTGGTGACCAGTCTGCCTTTGAGTATCCCGATGTTACAGTTAACAGGATTTCAGTTTCAAACTTGGGAGAGATTTGGCAACAACAATTCAAGGTTGATTTCCCTGAGTGTAACAAAAACGAACAAGTTGGGTTTTCACGAGAAGATCACAAGTTCATTGAGATGGTAACAGACTCAGTAAAGCTTGTAGATGGTCATTATTCAATTGGCTTACCTTTGAGGAAGAAAAATGTTTGTATGCCAGACAACAGGATAATTGCGGAACAGCGTGCTCTGAACCTAAAGAAAAGGTTGAAAAAGGATGTTTCGTTTCATTCTGAATACTCTGTTTTCATGAAAGACCTGCTTTCTAAAGGTTATGCAGAGAGAGTGCCAACGGAGGACTTAGGACGTAGCGACGGGAAGGTATGGTACATACCCCATCACGGTGTCCATCACCCACGAAAAGGAAAGCTACGGGTTGTATTTGACTGTGCTGCTACATTTCGAGGGATATCTTTGAATACCCAACTGTTACAAGGTCCAGATCTCACCAGTTCATTGATTGGAGTAATATCCAGATTCAGGAAGGAAAGAGTTGTAATCACAGCAGATATTGAAGCCATGTTTCATCAGGTGAGGGTGCCAAAAAATGATGCAGATATGCTGAGATTTCTTTGGTGGCCTGATGGTGACCTTACTCAAAATATGGTTGAGCATCGTATGGTCGTGCATCTCTTTGGAGCTACTTCATCACCCAGTTGTGCAAATTTTGCCCTCAGAAGGTGTGCTGAAGACAACAAAGACTTCAGCAAGGAAGTAATTGAAGCAATCTTGCATTGTTTTTATGTGGATGACTGTCTGTTGTCAGTAAATTCAGATGAGAAGGCTGTTTCTCTGCATCACGACCTTGTTGCTATTTGTGGGAAAGGAGGTTTTTCACTGACAAAATGGATAAGTAACAATCGAGATGTTCTAGCACAAATTCCAGAGGAATTAAGAGCAAACAATGTGAAGGATTTGGATTTGGACCAAGATTTACTTCCAGTGGAAAGAGTGCTGGGAGTACAATGGTGCATACAATCTGATGCCTTCAAGTTTAAGATTGTGTTGCAGCAAAGACCTCTGACCAAAAGAGGGATCTTGGCTACCATGAGTTCTGTCTATGATCCTTTAGGAATCCTGTCTCCTGTGATTTTATATGCAAAAAAGATCTTGCAAGATTTGTGCAGGAAGAAACTAGGCTGGGATGACATTATTCCTGCTTCAAATGCTCAGGAGTGGATCAAGTGGTTGGACGGATTGCGTGAATTGGAAAACTTCAAAATCGATAGATGTTTCAAACCAACGGGTTTCGGAGAAGTGAGCACAGCACAATTACACCACTTTTCCGACGCAAGTGAAGATGGTTATGGAGTAGTTTCCTATCTGCTTTTGCATAATGTTGACTCACAAGCGCACGTCGCCTTTGTAATGGGGAAAGCTAGAGTAGCTCCTTTGAAGCTGGTGTCTATCCCTCGAATGGAACTTACTGCTGCAACACTGGCAAGTCGAATGGATTCAATGTGGAGATTGGAACTGTGCATGGACTTTCAAGACTCTGTCTTCTGGACTGATAGTACTTCTGTACTTAAATATATCAAAAACGAAGTCTCTAGGTACAAAACATTTGTTGCCAACAGAGTTTCCGAAATCCTAAAGGTGTCTCGATCATCACAATGGCGGTATGTGAACACTGCAATTAATCCAGCAGATATAGCTTCTAGAGGGTTGAGAGTGGAATCATTCCTGAAGAACAAGAATTGGGTGTTTGGACCTCAGTTCCTCCTTTTGCCGGAACAGGAGTGGCCAGTTAATCCTATTGACCTGGGGGAATGTTCATTAGATGATCCAGAGATAAAATCAAGTGTCACAGTCAATGCTGTACAAATAGAAGAGAATATGGATGTTACGACATACTTCATCCAGTATTTCTCCTCTTGGACCCGTTTGAAGCAGTCAGTGGCTTGGATCCTCAGATTTAAGCAATTACTCCTCAATCTAAGCCAGAAGAGGAAATTACTGGGTATGTCTTTAATACAATCTTGCATGGACGAAAACCAACAAACACAACATTTGAAAGAGGAAATGGAGAAAATCAAGGCACAATGTGCCAAAAGTGAGCTTTCTGTGGTAGAGCTAAAGAAAGCTGAATTAGAGGTAATTCGTTACTGCCAAAGAAAAAGATACTCTGATGAAGTCTCAAGCTTGCAAAAGGGACAAAATGTGAAAAAGAACAGTCACATTTACAAGCTGAACCCCATCCTTGAAGAAGGTGTTTTAAGAGTCGGTGGACGTTTGAGTAGGGCTGTTATGCCTGAAGAGACAAAACATCCTGCTATACTTGCTAAGGATTTTCACATCTCAGACCTCATTCTTAAACGTATACATCAAGAGGTGGGTCATGGTGGTCGAAACTATATGCTATCAAGGTTGCATCAGAGGTACTGGATACCTGGCGCCAGTGGAGCCATAAGGAAGATACTGTCCAAGTGTGTGATCTGCAAGCGTTTGCAAGCAGCTCCAGGGCATCAACAGATGGCAAACCTACCTCTGAATAGAGTTTCTCCAGATAAACCTCCATTTACATACGTTGGAGTCGACTGTTTTGGACCCTTTGAAATTGAGAGCAGGAGAAGTATTGTGAAGCGATACGGAGTTATCTTCACATGTCTAGCCATTCGTGCTATTCATATTGAAGTGGTACAATCATTGGATACTGATTCCTTTATCAACGCACTGCGACGATTTATCGCAAGACGTGGACAAGTCCTGGAAATGCAATCTGACAATGGTACAAATTTTCATGGAGCGGAACGCGAGTTAAGGCAAGCTATTGAATGCTGGAACCAATCTCAGATCAACAACATGCTTCTGCAGAAGGGAATAAAGTGGATTTTTAATCCCCCAACTGGTTCACATCACGGAGGCATATGGGAAAGAATGATTAGGTCTGTAAGAAAAGTACTTAATGCCACCTTAAGAACACAAAGGCTTGACGAAGAAGGTCTTCATACATTTCTTTGTGAAGCTGAAGCAATTATTAATGGACGTCCCATTACTAAGGAATCTACTGACACCAATGATTTGGAAGCACTGACACCTAATCATTTGCTGCTGTTAAAGACAACTGCATCATTGCCACCAGGGGTCTTTCAAAAGGAGGATATATATGCTCGTCGTCGATGGAAGCAGGTGCAATATATATCAGACCTGTTCTGGAAACGATGGACAAAGGAGTACTTGCCTCTACTGCAAGAGCGGCAAAAATGGTCAGCTCCATCTCGCAACTTCGTTCCAGGTGATATCGTGCTTTTGGTTGATGACTCAGCACCACGTAATTCATGGATAACTGGAAAAGTGATTCAGACATTCCAGATAATCAAGGCTTTGTTCGTCAAGTGAGACTTAAGACCAAGACAAACTGTTTGAATAGACCAGTGACAAAAATCTGCCTTCTGCAAGAGGTGGACATTTGACATTTTTCTTGAAAGAGAATTATTTTTTAACACAGACATGGACTTCTCACACTTATTACATTGACACACTACATATTTCTCACTTTACATCGATTGTAAATTCACTCTGTGCTGACACTGTGTTATGGACTTTACAAGGACTCAGTACTGAATAATTGATGTATTGTAAATGTGCAAACATTTATGATTGATGTAAATGTTTTTGTATTTTGAGATCTTGTATTTCTAAATGTCTCCTATATGTATTTAATATAATTATCGATTTATAATAATTAGGGGCTGGTATGTAGGAGCCATGTAATGGGAAAGTCATGTGACCAAACGACAATGGGATTGTCATTCAATTAAGTGGGGTTAAAACACCTGTTGTGTGTGTGTGTTCATATGGAAGAATGGGGGTGAGTGCTGGAGCACATATTTTGTTGACCGTGTAAACGTGAAACCTGTACAAAATAAAACAACATGCAAGCTTCATGGATAAACGCGTCACAGAAGTTATTCCTCCACTCAGCTCCATAGCGGTTTTAGGATTGTTTTTATGTGCCGCTACATAGACTATAGACCAATTCAATATAAAACAACAGTAGATTTAACATACATTTTTAAAAGGTATATTTTTTATGTAACCTTCTCCCTCTACACACTTTGATCAAAATTCATGAATAATTCATGCAATTGTATATTTGCACAATTGCCTCTCCCAGGCAGGGTTGTAACGTATGAGAGTTTCACAGTATGATAACCGTCTCAGAAAATATCACGGTTTATGGTATTAAACAATTATTAAATATATAAACTGCATTATTAAATTATGGTTATTATTATCATCAGTTAAAATGACAGTTAAATAAATTAAACATTTGTTCAATAAAACATATCTAATCAACTAATTTCAATATTTGATTATGAATTAGATTAACAACTTATTTTTTATCATTATTAACTTATTAATATGTTTAAAAAATAGAGTTCTATGAAATGTTTATTCCGATTTTTTTTTAATGATTTAATACAAATATATTATCAAAAACGGTGGTAATAAAATTAAAGTTTAGCAAACGTTTTAATCCTTTTATTTTTTGGCAAAGTGCTGCAAAACAGATTTAGTCAATCATGGACAAACAATATATATTCTTTAAAGAATGTGTAAATACATTTTAGTATTATTGTTGGTGTTTAAACACCACTTCCTCTTTAAAAAAGGGGAGGAGACCGCAAGAAACTCTGGGTTTACTGAAGAAAACCTGCTCCTGACCAGGTTAGGTTCACAGAGTAAGTTACCATGGCAACTGACTCTGAGTATAAGTTACCTCTCTTTCAGAAACGGGCTTGACTTACTCTGCTTTCTCAGGTTTGACTTACCTCCCTTTCTGAAACGGAAAACCCAGAGTTTCCCTCATTTCAGGGTTAACATACTCAGAGTTTTCACTTAACCTCCTTTCTGAAACAGGCCCCTGTAGCTCAAAATGAATGACAATGAAACTGTTGCTTTAACCAATCAGATAAGCAGTCACATTTAATCAGCCAATCAGATTTCGATTTGACTGCACCGGGCCATCTAGCAGGGCTGCGTTCAGCCCAAGCGGCAACATTCTAATCTGATAAATGAAGCCTACCCGGAAGTGCGAAAAACTGCAATACATGTAAACTCCACTAGGGGCCGGTTCCAAAAGAGAGCAAATGTCCATAGACCCCCATGTTAAAATGTCTGTTTTCACAGCATAAATTCATGTTTTTACTGGTTGGTCCCATGGACTTTTATTGTATTTTTCGATAGGTTCCGAGTGCCTGACAACTGTGAGGGGGGTGAACTCGTTAGTTTAGATCGTATTTAGATATAAAATGTATGATAAATAAGGGCGTGGTTAACTTTGATTGACAGCTGGTAACGGGCTGCGCCGAGTGGAATTCCTGAAATTCGACGTCTCGGCCATGATCTGACCCAACACATCACACCACCTCTGTATCCTTTCAGAACATTTGTATTGAAATATCGTACATAAATGGGTTGCTCTGCTATAAACTGCACTAACCGACACTGTAGGAGTAAGTTACTTAACTCCATTTTTTCCGGTAAGTGACATTCCACTAATATTTCATGTAGTTCATGCAGCATCAATGTTTGTGGGCAGTGGCACTGCAACAGTTAGCATTAAATCGCCTCAGAGAGAGGCGCGATCGAACTGTGTGTGTGTGAGAGAGAGAGGCGCAGGCGCGATCAAACTGTGTGTGTGTGTGTGTGGAGAGAGATGGGAGAGAGAGAGAGAGAGAGAGAGAGAGAGAGAGAGAGAGAGGAGAGAGAGAGAGAGAGAGAGAGAGAGAGAGAGAGAGAGAGAGAGAGAGAGAGAGAGAGAGAGAGAGAGAGAGGAGGAGAGAGAGAGAGAGAGAGAGAGAGAGAGAGAGGAGAGGCGCAAGCGCGATCAAACTGTGTGTGTTGCGCGGGCGTGATCGAACAGTGGAAACATAAAAACATACTCCGTCATGAATGCAGGACATCATTCAATCTGCAAAGTAGAGGTCTTCACGGGTCCAAAAATTCATGCCCGACCCGGAAGAGACCCGTAATGTGCTGAACCGACCCGGACCCGTCTATTATTTCAAAAGTTGGACCCGGACCCGTGCAGATCCGAGAAACGCCGTGCCCGGACCCGACCTGGACCCGTTTATTATTTGAAAACTGGACCCGAACCCGACGGGAAGACACAAACCCGACTGGACCCGATTGTCACATATTATTTCACACAAGATGCGAAAAATAAAACTTTTGGTCTTACATAATTTAGTCGTCGTCTCACTTTCTTGTAACGATTATCGTCCTAGTTTACATATCACATGACCAGTTTTGAGCCAATCGAGGCGTGATCCTGGACGTGCGCAGGGTGCGTCAGAGAGTCGCTTGACTCTCGCGGAATCGACTGTCTCCTCTTTTTCAGTCTCGGGGCTTCTCAAAAAAGAGCCACACGTCTCAATGTCCGACGGGCTATGACAACGTCACTGCTTCTCCGCACGCGCTGGATTGACCCGGTCATGTTTCTCTATGATAACGGTGGCTGCCTGGACGATTCCCCACTGCACACAAATCTTCCCAAATCTGTTTCCCCACTGCACACGCATCATTACCGTGCGTGCAGTTGCATTAACTCTCTCTGACTGAGGCCGGAGACACACTGGCTGCGTGGCGTGCGCGTCTCAGCTGCGTGGCGTGTCCGTTTTTATTTCGGCTCCCATGTTAACAGGTTAGAGCTTGCACACTGCCTGCGTGACACGCGCGTCTCAGGCGCGGCATGAGCCGCGCGGAAAACGCGTGCATGCTAGAAATAGAACCGACGCCTATTTTTCACGCGACACGCAAGCGTGTTGGAAGCGTTTCCAGGCAAAATAGAATGGGAAAAGATGTTTATATGTTATTTTGTACACGAATACATATTAATAAATTACATTTTTGACAAATTCAGATATGAATATAGTCCTAATTTAAATAAATAAATAGGCCTAATTACCAATTTTCAAATATTGCACCTGTCAAGACAGAACGAAATATTCTGTAGTCTATTTTGCTGCCAATACTGCTGTGCTGACAGTGTCTTTATCTGTAGGCTTTATATTTATGCTTAACACGAAGTATAGGGCTTCCACAACTCTCTCCCATATGTTGAACAAGGGTGATGCGTGTCAGCAGCGCCGCGTCAGACACGCTTCTGGTGTGCAAAGACACAGAAATTGCGACGCAGCCGCCACGCAGCTGACACGCAACAGAAACGCCACGCTCACGCCACGCAGCCAGTGTGTCTCCGGCCTGAGTCTGGGCGCGGCCGCGCGCTCTGCTTCTAACGGCAGAGAGAGAGAGAGAGAGAGAGAGAGAGAGCGAGAGAGCGAGAGAGCGCGAAAGAGAGCGAAAGAGAGAGAGAGAGAGATCGCTTTTTTTATTATTTCTCTTTTCTTTACCTACTTTTACAAGTTGCAAAAAAACACAAGCAGTGCTGGGGCCTGTAGGCTACCATGAAGGTAGCTGAACAAACTCAGAGTTACAGGATTAGTTTTGAGTTGACAAAACCAAACCGATGCAATCAGGCTTTATTGGTACCATGAAGCAGCTCATCAACTTTCTCTGTCAACTCAGGCTTTGATCTTAAGCTATGATTACTCCACGAGCGCGTGCACATACCAAAGTGACGTTGGCACCGAACAACCAATCGCGTTCGATATGGATAGAGCGAGAGCGATACTTTCTTTCCGCGTAGGAGCAAGAGATAATCATTCAGAATTACGATGAATTTAAATATGTATTACAAGCTCGAAACAATACGGTCTCTGCTG
The DNA here is from genome assembly GCA_036326025.1 of Chrosomus eos. NCBI lineage: Eukaryota > Metazoa > Chordata > Actinopteri > Cypriniformes > Leuciscidae > Chrosomus > Chrosomus eos. The sequence continues at coordinate 31,545 of JAZAVI010000320.1, read as the reverse complement.
CCAAAGCAAGAGAAGACTGTTGGAGAAAGATTGCTGATTGTGTTAATGTGTAAGCTAAATAAATACGTTCTTTATTCATGTGAAATGATGTATATATAGGCTATGAATGTATGTGTGTGTAAAATATAGCCTATATTTTTATAATATATAAAAAAATTGCATGTATATACCTGTAAGGATTAATATTCATTGGTTTTAGATGCAACTCCAAACGTTTTGGGCAGCTGATAAAGACAAAATATAAAAATATAATTCAAAGTAGCCTAGTAAGTATTTATTTACTCACAACCTTTTATTTTATTTTTTTATTTGTTTGAGACAAACCGAAAAAAGAGTGAAATTCAGAAAACCAGTGGAGGGCCACTCCTCCAGAATACACTGAGTTGGCTCTGATAGGAGTAAGGGTGGCCGATTATGGATGGGATTACAGGTGCTGTACAATCTGACCCTGGGGCTGGCTCCTCTAAGCAAGTAACACTGGGTACGTGTGCGATACATTACTATTTTAAATATGGCTGACTGTATGTTCTGCAGTAGAGGGAAATGCAGTGTCCCTGTTGAAGCCAGCACACACACACACACACACACACACACACACACACACACACACACACACACACACACACACACACACACACACACACACACACACACACACACACACACACACACACACACACACACACACACACACACACACACACACACACACACACACACACACACACGTCTCCCACACAGAGGTCAGTATGCAGCAGACACACCAGAAACATATTGGCCTACTTTTATTTATCAGGGAGGAGGAAATGATGAAGACACTCTGTCTGTGTTCTGGGACAGTTGCTGAGGTGAATGCACTGGGCTTTTTATTAAGGCAAACATTTGAATGTGTGGCATAAAACAGGGACTGGCCCAAGTTACAAATCTCTTTTATTGTAGGATTTTTCACAACCTGTCCCAGAAACTAAAGCCTCTACCTCAACAGGCTTCAAAAGAAATGTGAACAAAGGATTTAAAACCATTGACATACATTACAGGTGTTTGTCAAGGACCTTTTTGTGAGTTGATTAGCCTCCCAAAAACTTGTAATGATCATGTTTGTGGTGGAATTATGTTTCAGGTGGAAGCAGACTCAGTCAGGGCCCTTTACAAAAGGAGCCTATAGAGCTAGACTGCACACTAAAGGAGCCTATAGAGCTAGACTGCACACTAAAGGAGCCTATAGAGCTAGACTGCACACTAAAGGAGCCTATGGAGCTAGACTGTACACTAAAGGAGCCTATAGAGCTAGACTGCACACTAAAGGAGCCTATAGAGCTAAACTGCACACTAAAGGAGCCTATAGAGCTAGACTGCACACTAAAGGAGCCTATAGAGCTAGACTGCACACTAATGGAGCCTATAGAGCTAGACTGCACACTAAAGGAGCCTATAGAGCTAGACTGCACACTAAAGGAGCCTATAGAGCTAGACTGCACACTAAAGGAGCCTATAGAGCTAGACTGCACACTAAAGGAGCCTATAGAGCTAGACTGCACACTAAAGGAGCCTATAGAGCTAGACTGCACACTAAAGGAGCCTATAGAGCTAAACTGCACACTAAAGGAGCCTATAGAGCTAGACTGCACACTAAAGGAGCCTATAGAGCTAGACTGTACACTAATGGAGCCTATGGAGCTAGACTGCACACTAAAGGAGCATATAGAGCTAGACTGCACACTAAAGGAGCCTATAGAGCTAGACTGCACACTAAAGGAGCCTATGGAGCTAGACTGCACACTAAATGAGCCTATGGAGCTAGACTGCACACTAAAGGAGCCTATAGAGCTAGACTGCACACTAAAGGAGCCTATGGAGCTAGACTGCACACTAAAGGAGCCTATGGAGCTAGACTGCACACTAAAGGAGCCTATGGAGCTAGACTGCACACTAAATGAGCCTATGGAGCTAGACTGCACACTAAAGGAGCCTATAGAGCTAGACTGCACACTAAAGGAACCTATGGAGCTAGACTGCACACTAAAGGAGCCTATGGAGCTAGACTGCACACTAAAGGAGCCTATAGAGCTAGACTGCACACTAAAGGAGCCTATAGAGCTAGACTGCAGACTAAAGGAGCCTATAGAGCTAGACTGCACACTAAAGGAGCCTATAGAGCTAGACTGCACACTAAAGGAGCCTATAGAGATAGACTGCACACTAAAGGAGCCTATAGAGCTAGACTGCACACTAAAGGGCCTATAGAGCTAGACTGCACACTAAAGGAGCCTATAGAGCTAGACTGCACACTAAAGGAGCCTATAGAGCTAGACTGCACACTAAAGGAGCCTATAGAGCTAGACTGCACACTAAAGGAGCCTATAGAGCTAGACTGCACACTAAAGGAGCCTATAGAGCTAGACTGCACACTAAAGGAGCCTATAGAGCTAGACTGCACACTAAAGGAGCCTATAGAGCTAGACTGCACACTAAAGGAGCCTATAGAGCTAGACTGCACACTAAAGGAGCCTATGGAGCTAGACTGCACACTAAAGGAGCCTATGGAGCTAGACTGCACACTAAAGGAGCCTATAGAGCTAGACTGCACACTAAAGGAGCCTATAGAGCTAGACTGCACACTAAAGGAGCCTATAGAGCTAGACTGCACACTAAAGGAGCCTATAGAGCTAGACTGCACACTAAAGGAGCCTATAGAGCTAGACTGCACACTAAAGGAGCCTATAGAGCTAGACTGCACACTAAAGGAGCCTATAGAGCTAGACTGCACACTAAATGAGCCTATGGAGCTAGACTGCACACTAAAGGAGCCTATAGAGCTAGACTGCACACTAAAGGAGCCTATAGAGCTAGACTGCACACTAAAGGAGCCTATAGAGCTAGACTGCACACTAAAGGAGCCTATAGAGCTAGACTGCACACTAAAGGAGCCTATAGAGCTAGACTGCACACTAAAGGAGCCTATAGAGCTAGACTGCACACTAAAGGAGCCTATAGAGCTAGACTGCACACTAAAGGAGCCTATAGAGCTAGACTGCACACTAAAGGAGCCTATGGAGCTAGACTGCACACTAAAGGAGCCTATGGAGCTAGACTGCACACTAAAGGAGCCTATAGAGCTAGACTGCACACTAAAGGAGCCTATAGAGCTAGACTGCACACTAAAGGAGCCTATAGAGCTAGACTGCACACTAAAGGAGCCTATAGAGCTAGACTGCACACTAAAGGAGCCTATAGAGCTAGACTGCACACTAAAGGAGCCTATAGAGCTAGACTGCACACTAAAGGAGCCTATAGAGCTATAGGACTGCACACTAAATGAGCCTATGGAGCTAGACTGCACACTAAAGGAGCCTATAGAGCTAGACTGCACACTAAAGGAGCCTATAGAGCTAGACTGCACACTAAAGGAGCCTATAGAGATAGACTGCACACTAAAGGAGCCTATAGAGCTAGACTGCACACTAAAGGAGCCTATAGAGCTAGACTGCACACTAAAGGAGCCTATAGAGCTAGACTGCACACTAAAGGAGCCTATAGAGCTAGACTGCACACTAAAGGAGCCTATAGAGCTAGACTGCACACTAAAGGAGCCTATAGAGCTAGACTGCACACTAAAGGAGCCTATAGAGCTAGACTGCACACTAAAGGAGCCTATAGAGCTAGACTGCACACTAAAGGAGCCTATAGAGCTAGACTGCACACTAAAGGAGCCTGACTGTGAGCTGAGGAGGCTCCACATTTAAAAAATAAATGCAACAGCTAGATTAAACTGATCTCAGTGAACTTATTAAACCAAGTAACACTTTAGCATAAATATTTATTAATGCAACTTTCTATTGCTTTCTTTCTCTCTCCCCCATCCCACAAAACCAATAAAACAGTTTGAGACCTATCTGCAGTTCCAATGTGCTTTTATTAAGTGTAATATTGTATGGTGATTGCAACTACATTTGCACCAGCTGGGTGGTCAAGTGTGTTCGGGTCAGTTTCATCGGGGAGAAGCTTTCTGTGGTGGTTCTGGCTCCTTTCTATGGTGGCTATATTGTGCAGAATGGCACATGCAGACACTATCTGTGATGCCCACTCTGGCGACTCTTAAGCGCCGAAGACAGTTGAAACGTGCCTTTAGGATGCCAAAGATCATCTCTAATTTTGACTATGGTTTTACTGACACATGAGGGTCATGATAGGGGGTTATTGTGTAGGTTTTGCTGTCCCAATTCAAATTAACAGTGTTTTGTACTGTACCAAATTTAACTAGCTTTCCTCAAAGCGCTGACACAACATACTCACGGAAAGTAGATTACCATCTGTTAATTTTACTATTAATTTAAAGATTCATCTCACAGAAAATAATAATTTCACATGTTCACATAATCTCTACCTGAACATTAAGGCTGTGAAAGGACTTTCTATTAATATAATCTGCCTCATGTTCTCCTAGAGAAGTGGACATTGCAACATGTGTGCAGGATATTCCTTCAATGACTCTATAGGGAATCCTATCATAAGATTAACCGAATAAAAAAATATTAAAATAATGCTTAACAAGTAGCTACTGTATTGTATAGTACATTTGTGAAATTTGCTTTTTGGAAGAAAAAAAAAAGTGATGTCACCCTATCAATATTACCGACAATTTTATAAAAAGCCTCTCTTATGGACATGGTTATGGTTATGGACATGGTTACAGTGTGTGTTTACCTGCGTCGGCAGTCGGAGGAGTGTGTGTGTCGAGTCTGTGTGAGGAAGTGGCGTCTTCCGCTGTGTAACTGTGAGAGGAAACTGTGTGATCGGAGGAGATATGTCACTTCTGCTTTCTGTCTCTCTCACACACTTAAACGCTGAGTTTCAGACTCTAGACGTATCGTATCGTTCAGATCAGAGCATTGAAAGTGTGACTGTAAGAACACAAACTAACCTGAAGCATCACCTCTAAACTTCACAAGCACAAACACACGAGGCAGTGACAAATCACACCAGATCTCTCTGATATCGGTTTCTTCACAGCAGCAATGAGTTTAAAACAGAAATCTTTCACCAGTTGTGTCTCCTCTAGAGAAGGGGTTTAGAAACTAAGGGCCCTCAGGGGCCACAAGAGAGTGCTAGGGGTCCGGGAAACTCTGGGGAAAAACTGTGTAAAAATGCAGAGGAACAAAAAAAAAGATTTAACTAACTAAATAGAAAAGAGATTAAAATAAATACAAATTGATTTAAATAAATAAATTAATACATTTTATTAAAATAAAAAAATATTAGCACATTTTATGTAATTTTATTTATTTCTTTTATGTAAATATAAAATAAATAAAATATTTATTTTGTATCAGTTTATTTTAATTGAATATAATTTTAATCAAATTGTATTTATTCATTTGAATTAAATTAATATTATTTAAAATATATAATTGGCTTTAAATAAATAATAAATCTAACAGTACAGTACAGTACAGAAAGGATGCAATTATGTAATAGGAACTTAATGAAAAAAACATGATTTAAATGAAAAAGTTTAAAATAAATAAATACCAATTCATTTAAATAAATAGCAAATTAATAAATTAAATAGATTTAAAAATGTATACTATTAATTGATACATTTAATCAAATGTATTATTTATTTAAATGATTTTTAAATAAAAATGAATAAATACAATTATTTAAATAAATAATAGATTAATAATTATGACCAAAATAAGTTTATTAACCCTTGTGTTATGTTCCGGGTCAATTTGACCCGTTTACATTTTCTAGTTGTTGGAAATACTGGTTAAAATTTGTTTTTAACATTTTTCTTGATATTTTGTGACTTTTTCTCATTTATCATGATGAACATGCATGCAAAGTTTCAACATGCTGATGTGTTTTGACATATACAAACAAAATTACTGTTACGTTCGTGATGTTCCCGGGTCAATTTGACCTACATATTTTAAAGCTCTAAAGCAGGTGTGCCCAACCCTGCTCCTGGCGATCGACTGTCCTGCACAGTTTATCTCTAACCCTGATCAAACACACCTGCGTTTAATTTTCAAGTACTCCTGAATACCTTAATTGGTTGTTAAGACCTTAATTGAAGACCTTCGGGTGTGTTTGATTAGGGTTGGAGATGAACTGTGCAGGACAGTCGATCGCCAGGAGCAGGGTTGGCCACACCTGCTCTAAAGCAACTGTACCGACACAAAATAATAATCATTTCTTGGCTATATTTTGTTATTTTGGTTTTTTACAACCTTATGAAGCTAAAAAAATAGCTTTTCCACACTTATTTCAATACAGAAAAATATTTTGTCAGCCACAGATGGTAAAAATTAGCTATCATTTATTTTTTCAAGCTACCTGAAATAATATTAAACCTTTGTTTTTTTTCTTGATATTTTGTGACTTTTTTCATCTATCATCATGGACATGCATGCAAAGTTTGAACATGCTGCTGTGTTTTGACATATACAAACAAAATAAATATTACGTTCGTGCTGTTCGCGGGTCAATTTTACCCTCATAGGCAGCCATTCAAAAGCAACTGTACAGACACTGTATGTCAGGGCACTTCAACTTCAGTTCTAACGTGCAAGTGTATCTAAAAATGCTCTAACCCTAACCAAACACACTTGAAAAAGCTAAAATAACAGTGTTTAATAATTTATCAATTTTTTTGCAAATTACAGATGAAAATCTTTGTCAGACACAGATAGTAAAATAAGCTCTCATTTCTATATTCATCTGAAATACCTAGCTTTTAACCAAAACTTTTATGTAGGATTCAAATGCAGCATTACAGAGCCAAACAATTAATAAAAAACATTTATTATATGTAAGTTTTTGTTATGTTTGGTTTCTCACTCCCCTGTGTGTGAATAATGAGCTTTCCCACAATTTTGCTCAGTGTGGCATGAGACTTCAACATAGAAAGCATAAAAAGTTAGCTCCCAAAGATTAACAGTAAAATAAGTAATTTCACAGGTTTTTGATTGTGATACTGATACAGATGAAGATGTTTCAGAGTTAGAGGATGCTTCAGAGATTGAGGAAAATGTTGTTGAAGATACAGAAAATGAATGAAACTAGGAAAACTATAGGGAACTAGGTCTTAGGAAACTAGGGAAAGTTAACTTCATCTAAATTTAATTGTTCAGTTGTGATGTTCAAAGCATAAAATGTAAAATAAAATAATAAATAAAAAATAATAATAATTAAATGTAAAATATATGCAAAATTTATTTTCAAAATTTGTCAAAATAAAACTGTTTTAAAAAATGGTTAAAAAACATTTTCATGAATCATATTTTCAGATATATTGTTTTGTAATGTTTGACAAATGTTGATATTAAAAGTTTACAGTTTGTATCTAAATCTTTGTTGTTTTTCATAGTGTGATTTTCGAGGAATTGTATTGAATCCAATTAGGGTCAATTTGACCCGGACCAGACGGGGTGTGCACAGAATTCGAACAGATTACAAGGGATAAAAAAGATAGATAAATGTTATTTATATGAATAACACATCTAACATTAAAGTAAAAGAATGCAACAATGTAACGTAATAGAAACTAAATGATTTCTAAATTATATTATACACATATTTCTAATTAATTTTTCAGATTAATTTGGTCTTTATACATGAAAATATATAGTTTCCGCAGGAGGAAGATCATATTTTGATCCAGAGAAGGTCAGACTAACTTCTAAAACCTGTAAGTAAAACACAGACAGTCAAATATGTGCAACATTATTGCATTATCCACTTTAAAACAACTAAAAGAAACTACATAGATGAGTAAGTGGGAGATTATAATATAATATTGTGATACATGATTGTTAAAGCTGTTTGATTTAGCATCTAAGTCACCATGAATGATGACCCTTGACCCTTGTCTATAATCCTGTATGCCTGTCCTCTTTCTATGTCATTGGCTCAGTTTTATTTGATTTCAGATAAAGAAATTAGTGATAAATATTTACCATTATCTTCTATTGCAATTGACATTCTCTCAAAATACATCATTTAGGGATAAAAAGACAATGATTAAAGCAAAATATTGAATTGTTTGAAATAAAAAGAAACTTGAAGATATTTAATTGTTGTTAAAAACTATAAAAAATAAACTAAACTTTTATTAAACATGTTTATAGTGTGTAATTCACCATCAAGGACAGTAAACTAAGAAGAAACAAAATTAACTTTCAAATAAAATATGAATAGTTTTAATCATCATTACTCACTCAAATGTCTCCAGTTTATTATGTGGATCCTCCTTCAGATCAGAGAGCGGCTTCACATCTGAGTCTCTTAGTTTATTCACAGTCAGATCCAGTTCTCTCAGGTGTGAGGGGTTTGATCTCAGAGCTGAAGTCAGAGCAGCACAACCTTCATCTGTAACACCACAATCCTCCAACCTGTAGAGAACAATGACACTCTTCAGTCTCTCAGTTCAGGAAACACTGATATAAATTATATGATATAAATTTCCCCTCAACAGATTTGTATATGAAAGCAGTTGTCATTAATATTTATATATCCATTTTTGTTACTTGATGGTAAACTTTTTTTGTATATATTATTTTTGTATATCATTCATTATTCACCACAGAAAAAAAAACAGACAAAGTTAAGACTTTTATAAAATCTTACCAGAGTATTTCCAGTTTACAGTGAGGATCCTTCAGTAGATCAGAGAGCTGCTTGACTCCAGAATCTCCTACTTTATTCACAGACAGATTCAGTTTTCTCAGGTGTGAGGGGTTTGATCTCAGAGCTGAAGTCAGAGCAGCACAACCTTCATCTGTAACACCACAATCCCTCAACCTGTAGAGAACAATGACACTCTTCAGTCTCTCAGTTCAGGATCTACAGCTCAGATCAGCAGGAACTTCACAATCAGACACTTAATCCACTGCACCATTAACCCCTTAGAACCTGAAGCTAAAATATGTGTTTTTCACATATTTTGATTTTTTTACTGTAAAATTCTAAAACAATGTGCTATCTTCATGTGCAAGGTGTCATCTTTTTCAGATAAAAGATTAGCTTTCAACAAATTACAGTTATTGACCATTATTGTGTGTGGTGAGTTTGTAAATAGAATTTAAATAGAAAAAAAAAAGAATACATTTTCTGATTTTTATTTAGAAAAAAACAAAAATCATGAACGAAAGAAACTAACACTTTAAAGTTGAAAAATGAACTCTTTTTTGTGACATTGGGTTGCACAGTTTTCATTTAGGACACTTTTTTTCATACAGGCACACATACAAATGCGCCCATTCATAGGCACGCACACTTACACATGCATACACCACATGTAAAGATACGTGAAAGATAAACGGCCATCCGCCTTCCAAGTTTCATTAAAAATCATCCCAATCCCCTCTTCTGTTGTCTACCACTTCTTTCGCCATGTATTTGTTAGTTACTTTTATTATTTTATTCAATCCAAAACACTCTGACCTGCTGCGCTTCGTATCTCTCTGTTCAAATCCTTCCTTCCCGCTCTGCCAGAAAGCTGCTGTCATTTGCTGATGGAAAGCATGAAAATACCGTAATAAGCTGTATATTGCCGAAAAGCACATGTTGTCTACTGTCAGGGGCAGTTTGAATGGTTTTGATAGTGCGAACGGTTGAAGAGTTCTGGTACAACGAATACAGCTTGCTGGTCTGTGTCGGCGACGACACAGCCGGTTCTAAAGGGTTAACAGGTCCAGTCTCAGGTTCAGACCCGCTTCTACGTGCTGCTTTTTAGGGGGGTTAGTTTTCATATCATAAAAATGGCAAGAATATTTATTTTTCACGCAAGTACACAAAAATCATCAACATATCTGTATATGAACACAGTTGTCAAATATTTACATCATCCAGTCATGTTTATATTATCATTAATATTGTAAAATTATGTCAGACACATTGGAAAGTATCTAATGAAAATAAAAGCAACAGTCCTATTAGTAATTTCACAGTATATTTTTTTGTTTGACATTCATTATTTACCATATGAGACATTTTATACAAACTTACTTGAGTATCTCCAGTTTACAGTGAGGATCCTTCAGTAGATCAGAGAGCTGCTTGACTCCAGAATCTCCTACTTTATTCCATGACAGACTCAGTTCTCTCAGGTGTGAGGGGTTTGATCTCAGAGCTGAAGTCAGAGCAGCACAACCTTCATCTGTAACACCACAATAACTCAACCTGTAGAGAACAATGACACTCTTCAGTCTCTCAGTTCAGGAAACACTGATAAAAATAATATGATGTATATGAATTTCCCATCAACCGATTTATATATGAAAGCAGTTGTCATTACTATTGACATTAACATTGTTGTTACTTGATGGTAAACTTTTTTGTATATATATTTTTTTTATCATTTATTCTTCATCACAGAAAAAAACAGATGACGTAGACACTTTTATAAAATCTTACCAGAGTATTTCCAGTTTACAGTGAGGATCCTTCAGTAGATCAGAGAGCTGCTTGACTCCAGAATCTCCTACTTTATTCACAGACAGATTCAGTTTTCTCAGGTGTGAGGGGTTTGATCTCAGAGCTGAAGTCAGAGCAGCACAACCTTCATCTGTAACACCACAATCCCTCAACCTGTAGAGAACAATGACACTCTTCAGTCTCTCAGTTCAGGATCTACAGCTCAGATCAGCAGAATTTCACAATCAGACACTTAATCTACGGCATCATTAACAGGTCCAGTCTAAGGTTCAGACCCGCTTCTACAAACTGCTTGAGTGAGTTAGTTTCCATATCATAAAAATCGGAAGAATATTCAATAATTTATTTTACAGTGTCCTTGTTACATCTGTTACATGTACCTACCATAGTAATAACAGACAATTATACACAATTACATGCAACTAAGCCTCAACCAAATCCTAATCATACCCTAACTCTATAGTAAGTACATGTAGTTGCTTATTATTACTCAGTACTTAAATATACAATTACACTGTAACAATGACACCTTAAAATAAAGTGTAACTTAATATATTCATTTTTTATGCAAGTACTCAAAAATCATCAACATATCTGTATATGAACACTATTAATATTGTAAAATAATGCCAGACACATTGGAAAGAATCTAATGAAAATAAAAGCAACAGTCCCATTATTAATTTCAGTTTAGATTTTTTGTATGACAATCATTAGCATTTTATGCAAACTTACTTGAGTATTTCCAGTTTACAGTGAGGATCCTGCAGTAGATCAGAGAGTTGCTTGACTCCAGAATCTCCTACATTATTCAATGTCAGATTCAGTTTTCTCAGGTGTGAGGGGTTTGATCTCAGAGCTGAAGTCAGAGCAGCACAACCTTCATCTGTAACACCACAATTACTCAACCTGTAGAGAACAATGACACTCTTCAGTCTCTCAGTTCAGGAAACACTGATATGATATATGATGATATGATATGATATAATATGATAAGATATGATATGATTTTACAGAACTGCTTATATGAAAGCACATGCTAAAATCATAAATGTGATCATGTTTTATCAGTGTAGTGATTGTTGTCAGAGTGACTTACTGAACTGATCTGGATTCTTTAACCACAGGCAGCATCTTCTGAAGAACTTCATCAGCTGTATTTTGTGCTCCAATAAACTGTTTTAGCTCAAAAACATCCATCGTCTGCTCTGATGTCAGCAACACATAAACCAGAGCTGACCACTGTGAAGAGGAGAGTTGGGTTTCTCCTATTTTTCCAGATGTCAGATAATCTTGGATCTCCTGCATTAGAGAATCATCACCCAGTTCATTCAGACAGTGGAACAGATTGATGGATCTCTCTGGAGAGCGATTCTCCCTGATCTTCTGTTTGATGAGCTGAACTGTTTCCTCTTTGTTGTAGGAGCAGCTTCCAGTCTGTGTCAGTAGTTCTCGTAAGAGAGTCTGATTGGACTCCAATGAGAGACCCAGAAGGAAACGCAGGAAAAGGTCCAGATGTCCATTCTTACTCTGTAAAGCCTCATCCACAGCTCTCTGATGCAGCTCAGATAAGGAATGATATTTCTTCTGGTTGAAGATTTTAGAAAAGACACTGTGTTTGGTTTTGTCAAACACATTTCTCTTCTTTATAAGGGAGATGTGTGCATATAGAGCTGCTAGATGTTCCTGGATGCTCAGATGAACAAAGCAGAAGACTTTCCCCTGATACAAGCCCAACTCCTCTCTGAAGATCTGAGTGCACAATCCTGAGTACACTGATGCTTCTGTCACATCAATGCCACAGTCTCTCAGGTCTTTCTTATAGAAGATCAGGTTGCCTTTCACAAGCTGCTGGAAAGCCAGTTTACCCAGTTTGAGAATCATGTCTTCATCTTTCACTCTCTTCCCATAGTCCTTCTCATGTTTGATGTTGGTCTGAATGATCAGGAAGTGTGTGTACATCTGAGTGAGAGTCTTGGGAATCTCTCCTCTCTCTGCTTCACTCCACATCTTCTCTAGAACAGTGGCTGAGATCCAGCAGAACACTGGGATGTGGCACATGATGTGGAGGCTCCTTGAGGACTTCAGGTGTGTGATGATTGTATTGGCCAGCCTCTGATCACTGATTCTCTTCCTAAAGTATTCCTCTTTTTGTGGTTCATTGAAGCCTCGTACCTCTGTCACTCGATGGACACACTCAGAGGGGACGAGATCCGCTGCTGCTGGTCTGGAGGTGATCCAGATGAGAGACGAGGGAAGCAGATTCCCCTCAATGAGGTGCATCAGCAGCTCGTCCACTGAGGATGATTTAGATATATTACACTGTTTCACTTTTCTCTTAAAGTTCAGAGACAGACGACACTCATCCAGACCATCAAAGATGAACAACACTTTATATTCATTACTGGATATTTCCATTTCTGTTGTTTCAGGGAAAAAGCGATGAAGAAGATCTGAAAGACTGTGTGTTTTGCCCTTCATCAAGTTGAGCTCTCTGAAAGCGAGTGGAAGTATGAGCTGGACGTCCTGATTCTCTTTCCCTTCAGCCCAGTCCACAATGAACTTCTGCACAGAGACTGTTTTTCCAATGCCAGCGACTCCCTTTGTCAGCACAGTTCTGATGGGTTTGTCTTGTCCAGGTAAAGGTCTAAAGATGTCATTGCATTTGATTGGTGTGTCCTCTGTTTCTGCTCTCCTGGATTGTGTCTCAATCTGTCTCACCTCATGCTCATTATTGATCTCTCCACTTCCACTCTCTGTGATGTAGAGATCTGTGTAGATCTCATTCAGGAGTGTTGGGTTTCCATGCTTTGCTGTTCCTTCATACAGACACTGAAACTTCTTCAGCAGATTTGATTTAAATGTGCTTTGGAAAATAACAGATTACAACAAGAATTAAAGAGGTAAACGTAGTAGTAAAATAAATTAACACTAGTTAATTAAATAATTACGCAACATCATACAAGTAACAGTGTCGTTGTCATAAAGTATGTTAGCTGTTATTTTGACATTTTTACAAGCCACTAGAGTGGTCCATGATAAAGATTTCATGATTCAATTCTGTTCTCAAATTTTGTTTTGTTAATTAATTTATAAATACTTAAGGTATATGTCAATTTTTTAAGGAACAAAATTCTCAACTAATGCTGTAAAATAAATATTTAGTAAAAGGATCCTCTATAGTTTTCTTTGTTCTATTTTAATGAACTATGAACGATAGATAACTTTCCTGGGGAAACATTATGTTTTTTTTTTAACTCTTTCAACTGATTAAGCAATTATATACGAGATGATACATTTCATTGAGTTGTATTGTATTCTTTAACATATGAAGTTAATTTATGTTCATTATGTTTTCATGCTAAAAATGATAGAGAAGAGGAAGAGATGATTGGCTCAAGATTTCAAATACATATATCTATATACTATCTCTAGACAAAAATGTTGCACCTCAGATAAGTTGATGTTTGTCTTTCCTTAAATGTTACTAACTCTCTCATAGACCGGTCCATGGACTCACAGCTGGACTCCGGTGGGTTTGATCTCTGCCTGTTGAGGGAGACAGTAAACATGTAGTGATAGGGCCTGCAGGACAAGATTGAGAAGCACGAATCTAGTTTATAGGGGTGTTCGACCTCGGCCTTTACAGATTGGTGAGATTTGCGCTTGCAGTCAGGGGAGAACTTTAAAACAGATCCATCAATTTCTGCTTCCCATAGTGACACTTTCACAGTGTTTGCTTTCTTTATCACAGACAAAGAATATAAGATGTAATATTTGTCAAATAAACATTTCAGGCGGTTACATGTGATGTAGCAACCAGAACATGTAACCAGAACTGTTTATTACTACACCTACAAGAATAAAGTTAACACATAAGTGTTTACTATTTAAATACCAATAAAGAGGGGTCTATATTTTGTATCAGTTTTATTTTTATAAACACAACACTATTAATATTGATTTTCCTGCTAAGACAAAAGCTGATATCAAACCCCCTGCAATAAAGCATGCAATTTAATTGCCGTCATTGGTATTCTAAGAAAGACTGAAAACTTAGGAGAATTCTGTTCTCCTTTTTGGGTGGTGTCTCTTCAAGATATCTGATAATTCTCCCCTCTCCCGAAACCAGGTTTTAGCCCCTGGCGTACATGAATAGACCCAAAACAACTTTATTTTGTTCTGGTCTGAGTATTTGAGGGTAAGAGCAGGCTTTGGGAATCTGTAACCAGAAAACCATGCAGTGATGTGTCAGTGTCTTACACTCAGAACACACTCAAACACCACTGTGTGTCTCTGTCAGGTATACATTTCTTACTGTTAGAGTCATATTTGAGCAATTGATGTTATGCATTTATTACTTCTGAATTGGCTTCTAATTGTTTAATTACGTACTGGTAATTGGCATGATACATTTTTACCTGACAAATAAAATGTTTTATTTCATTTATTTTGTATCATTCTGAAATCATTATTTCTAGTATAAATTAATGTGGAGTCTGGTGTTATCTCAAATCTCTGTCCAGGATAGATCAAACCGAAGGCACTAATGAATGGAGCATTCATCATTAAGGAGACCTTCAGATTTCTGACTATCATCGACTTAGCAAGTTGCAGTTTGGCAACTATAAAAAATTACACTTTTTGTTATAAGTCAGCAGAGAGCGGCCACTTAAAGGTAAAATAGATCACACTGCATCCTCTGACTATTCAGAACTGGCTAGTTTGTGTTTGTGAGCTCACATCCTCGACGTGCAGTCTCAAAGCGACATCAGGTCCCTTAATGAACGAATAATTGAAAGTATGGGATACTGGAAGACTGGAAGAAATGGAAGAGAGAGCAACTCTCTGAGAAAACAAAGGAAATTACCATTTTAACTCTCTCTTGTGTAGTTAGCATAACCATTTGAGACGCAAGTCTAACCTCAGAATCATCCTAACCTACATCTCTTTCCCTCTTCCCTCTTCCCCCACCCTTCTCTCTCATGCTGAGAACACCAAAATTCACCCAAAAACGATATGGTTTAATGTGAATAATTATCATACAGTATTATACGTTTGGTCTCATTTGAACTGTCTCAGTGCAAACTGGTACAAATGTCTCATTCCCAAAAAAGTAAACCAAAAGATAATAAAGTTCTTAAGAGTTTAGAGATAACTTGCACACAGGAGGTGTGGGTCTTCCAGGCAAATGGTATTCTGCTCCCAAAAGGTATAAACTCTGAATGCAACTTCCCATTGGTAGCAAATGTTTCCATGTTAAAGAAGTTTCTGTCTATATAAATGTGGCCTGTGTGTTTGAGGCACTCTTTTTTTCTCTCTCTTTCATCTCCTTTTTCTGCCTCCAACTCGCTTTCACTCCTCCCCGTATTGCTATGTCACCTAATGTGGGTGGGAGAGGTTGGCAATTGAGAACAGGCAGGTGTATAGGCACCTGGGGTCCGCATCCGGGCGCGATCCACTGTAGCTAGCTGCTAACGTGTTGGAGTGCAGAAGTGTTCTGGGGTGCTGTCTGTAGCGCAAGGTGTTGCCGAGTGATTGCCAACGGCGCTACTGGTTTTATTTGAGCTGTTTTAGCGTATCCCCGCTTGTTTATTGCTTTGGTTGTAATAGGGCTCTGTTGTTATGTTCGCCAGCGTTCAGAGACCCTGGTGAATGCGTGAAGCGCACAAACACTAGCTATGTTTCCACACGTTTTATCCGCATTAAGTGATATCGAATGAAAAATGCCTTATGGAAACAGTAAATTCGATTGAATTTCATGAATATCGACTCAAATGAAATACGATCGGTCTCATCGGATTTTATCTTGATGGATATACGGCTTATGCTGTCACGGATGATACAGGAGACAGACAGTCGGTAAGTGAAATAGTGTTTATTTTAGGAACAGCAGAAGCAGACGGAGTTATGGTGAGTATCTTAACAGATGATAATTGGATGGACTTAGCCACAGGAATAACCAGAGTCTCTCTTTCAGATGATGATGACCCGTCACTGGAAAGGGTTGCAGTTGGACGGCTGGGAACTGAAGACGGCAGATGATGATGAAGATAATCCGATAGGAACAGGTGAGTAGCAGGTAAGTAGCAGGTAAGTCTTTGGTATAGCATGGAGAGTCTGAGTGTCAATGTAACGACGAGACCAGACAATGACTGTGAGAGTGAGAGAGGTATTTAAAGGTGGTGGGATGATGAGGTGCAGGTGATGGTGATTAGAACTCAGGTGATAGTGAACGAGTAAATGAGTGAGTGGGAGGAGTGAGTGAATGAGTGGGAGGAGAGTGTGGATCTGCTGGAATCCTGACAGTACCCCCCTCCTCCGAGGCGGCTCTTGACGACTGCGAAGAGGGATGAGTTCGACGACGAGGTCTGCCACGGGGCCTGGGAGCTGGGCGATCAGGATGATTGGCGTGGAATTGTTGAAGGAGAGTTGGGTCCAGGATGTCGTCCCGAAGAACCCACGACCGTTCCTCAGGACCGTAGTCCTCCCAGTCCACTAGATATTCCAGCCGAGGACCTCGTCGCCGCGAATCCAAGATGGTGCGGACTCTGTATATGGATTCGTCCTCTACCGGGATAGGAGGAGGAGGTTCGATGGCCGGGTCAGGTTCTGTGGGAGGAGAGAAGACAGGTTCAATGAATGGTTTTAACAGAGACACATGGAATGATGGTGAAATCCGGTACTGTCGAGGGAGATTGAGTCTGTAGGTGACCTCGTTCAGCTGCCTCTGCACGGTAAATGGACCGATGTATCGAGGACTCAGCTTACGACAAGGCAGGCGGAGGCGCATGTCCCGGGTCGAAAGCCACACCTTCTGTCCTGGCACATACTGAGATGGTTCGATCCGATGACGATCCGCTTGGTCCTTGTGTCTCCGCACTGCCTGTTGTAGATGCACGTGAGCCGAGTCCCATACCCCCTCGCTCTGCTGGAACCAGTAGTTTACTGCTGGTACGTCCGAGGGCTCACCAGACCAAGGGAAGAGAGGAGGTTGATAGCCGAGGATACATTGGAAGGGGGTGAGACCGGTGGTGGACTGTTGAAGAGAGTTTTGTGCGTACTCGGCCCACGGAAGGTACTGGCTCCAGCTGTCCTGGTACTGGTGGCAATAAGTCCGCAGGTAACGTCCAATCTCCTGAATCTTTCGCTCAGTCTGGCCGTTAGTCTGAGGATGGTATCCAGATGACAGGTTTACAGTTACTCCGAGGAGCTTGAAGAAAGCTCGCCAAACTCTTGATACAAACTGAGGGCCTCGATCCGACACTATGTCCTCTGGGATGCCGAAGTTTCGGAATACGTGAGTGAAGAGGGCTTCGGCGGCTTCAAAGGCGGTAGGGAGTCCAGGTAAGGGAATCAATTTACAGGCCTTTGAGAATCGGTCCACGACCACGAAGACGCAGGTATGGTTGTTAGATCTGGGCAGGTCCGTCATGAAGTCTACCCCGATATGAGACCATGGACGACGAGGAAGCGGAAGAGGGACTAGCTTGCCTTCTGGTAGTCTTCGGGGAGTGTTGGTAACGGCACAGACTGAGCATCCTTTGACGTAGCGAGCAACATCCTGAGAGATGGTTGGCCACCAGTACCGATTACTGAGGAGCGAGAGGGTACGCCTGCTACCTGGATGTCCAGAGCCCGGAGTGGTATGAGCAGAGTCCAGAAGGGCCGTTCGAAGGTGACGTGGTACGAAGGCACACCCCTCTGGACCTCCCGGCGGAGCGGGATGAAGGCGGTTCTCTTGGGATAACTGCTGGTCGATGTCCCAGACGATAGGACTTACAAACACGGCTGGAGGGAGGATAGGTTCTGGGAGAGGGTCCTCACTTGATGGATGATACAGACGGGATAGAGCATCTGCCTTACAGTTCTTAGAACCGGGTCGGTAGGACACAAGGAAGTCAAAGCGTGTGAAGAATAGTGCCCATCGGGCCTGGCGGGGATTAAGTCTCTTAGCCTCTCTGAGGTACTCCAAATTGCGGTGGTCGGTAATGACCTCGAAGAGATGGTTTGCTCCCTCCAGCCAGTGTCTCCACTCCTCTAATGCCAACTTGATGGCGAGCAGTTCTCGATTTCCAATGTCGTAGTTCCGCTCCGCCGGGGACAGCTTTTTAGAGAAGAAGGCACATGGATGGAGTCTGGGAGGATCACCCTGCCGCTGTGACAGGACCGCCCCAACTCCGGTGGAGGAAGCATCCACCTCTACAACGAAAGGGATCTCTGGGTTCGGATGAACTAGAACTGGGGCGGTCTGGAAGGCTTCCTTTAGGCGTTTGAAGGCTGAGATGGCTTCGGGCGATAAGGACAGAGATTTGGGCCGGCCTCTGAGAGAAGAAGTCAATGGAGAGCTGATGTGACTGTAGTTGTTGATAAACCTTCGGTAAAAATTGGCAAATCCTAGGAAACGTTGGAGGTCTTTTACCGTAGAGGGTTGAGGCCAGTTTTGGATAGTCTCCACCTTCCTCTGGTCCATCCGAACTCCATGTTGGTCGATGAAGTAACCCAGGAACTGAACTGAAGGGGTATGAAACTCACACTTTTCAAGTTTGAGGTAGAGCTTGTGAGCTCGCAGCTTTTCCAGGACAGCAGTGACATGGCGATGGTGTTCCGAGAGAGATGAGGAATAAATGAGGATGTCATCTATGTAGACCACCACAAACTTATTTAGATATTCCCGGAAAACCTCATTCATGTACCCCTGAAAGACTGCTGGGGCGTTGGACAGCCCGAAAGGCATTACCCGGTATTCATAATGTCCAGAGGGAGTGATGAACGCCGTCTTCCACTCATCACCCCGACGAATTCGGATGAGATTATATGCACTGCGAAGATCAAGCTTCGAGAAGATTCGGGCTCCACGCAACTGTTCCAAAGCTGCTGGGACCAGAGGAAGGGGATAGCTGAATTTTACTGTTTGAGAGTTGAGATGGCGATAGTCAATGCACGGCCGCAGGCCTCCGTCCTTTTTTGCCACGAAGAAGAAGCTCGCAGCGGCAGGGGAAGTAGATGGACGAATGAACTCCTGTTCGAGGGCTTCCTCCACATACTCCTCCATGGCCTTCTGCTCCGGGATGGACAAAGGGTACACACGGCCTTTAGATAGAGTAGCTCCAGGTAGCAGGTCGATAGCACAGTCCCATGGCCGATGAGGTGGAAGTTTGGTTGCCAACTGTTTGCTGAAGACGTCCTGGAACGCCCTGTACTCCACTGGAATTTCCACCTGATGTTGTACCTCGGGACTCTCGATACTGGTGGAACAGACGGAAATCTCGGATCTTCCCTCAGGAGGTGAGTATACCATGGAGGATTCTTGGCTGACTTTCTTAACCGGTGCTAGACAGGAATGGAAACACTGTTCTCCCCAGTGAAGGACTTCTCCAGAGCTCCAGTCGATTGTAGGTTGGTGTTGGATCATCCAAGGGCGTCCCAGGATGAGCTCAGCAGTTGACTCCTCCAGCACCATAAAGGAAATCTCCTCCGAATGTAGACATCCTAGGCGGAGCGTCAGTGTGGGAGTAACGTGACGAATTCGACCTCGACCCAGCGGCTTACCCTGGATAGTCTGTACGCGAAGGTCCTGATGACTCTTGAGTTTACGGATATTCAATTTCTGGAGGAGTTGCGTCGATATGAAGTTCCCCGCCGAGCCAGAGTCGAGGAGAGCTTGTGCAGAGACACATACAAGAGGGGTTAGTAGATGAACTGTTGTACGGTTCAGGGTAGCCATCTTGGGTGGAA
This sequence comes from Chrosomus eos, assembly GCA_036326025.1. Taxonomy (NCBI): domain Eukaryota; kingdom Metazoa; phylum Chordata; class Actinopteri; order Cypriniformes; family Leuciscidae; genus Chrosomus; species Chrosomus eos. The sequence continues at coordinate 11,367 of JAZAVI010000320.1, read as the reverse complement.
TTTGAATTGTACTCACCGCTGGGCGTTGAGGCCGAATGGGACAGGTGTCGATGAGATGCCCGTTACCTCCACAGTATAAACAGAGACGGTTCTGGATGCGTCGCTGACGTTCCGTGAGAGAGAGATGTGTGGAATCCACTTGCATGGGCTCTGGTGCTGGAGGGGTGACAGATGGAGCCGTGGGCGGAGGATGTGCAGCGGTCGTGAGCGTTTCACAGGCCGTCAAACGTTGAGACACTCGGAGAGTCTTTTGAATAAGATTTTCCAGTCCCAACGAATCCTCGTAGACCACAACTAGCTGTCTGATGTTCGGATTGAGACCGTGACGAAAAGCAGTGATCAGGGCAGTTTCATTCCAACCACTGGATGCCGCCAGCGTGCGGAATTGGAGAGCGTATGTGCTCACAGAGGATTTGCCTTGACGGAGATTAAATAGTTGATCATGTACCGACAAATCCGAAGCAGTCTGTCCGAAAACCTCTTTAAAGTGTTGGCAGAAACTTGGTAATGATTTAATCACAGGAGAATCAGAATTCCACAAGGATTGAGCCCACTGGAGGGCTCGACCGGACAGCAGTGAGGTGATAAAGGCTACGCGAGCTGAATCATTGGTGAATTTATGTGCTTGTATCTGGAAGTAAAGTGAAACTTGAAGTAAAAAACCGCTGCAATCCTCCGCCTCTCCGGAGTATGTCGCTGGTTGGGCCATGGGACTTGCAGAGGCAGCTGACGAAGCAGCGGGTGTTTGCGGAAGTGGTTGTCGGCGGGCAGACTGAAGGATATCCTCGGGAATCATAGGCGGATTAGCTGGTGGCGAGGGAAGTAACGACTGACGAACAGCTTGAACCAGTTCCAGGAATGGATCAGGAGATGGATTTTCTCCGGGCTCCGTTGGGTTCTGCATTTTGTGGTCTGGTCTTCTGTCACGGATGATACAGGAGACAGACAGTCGGTAAGTGAAATAGTGTTTATTTTAGGAACAGCAGAAGCAGACGGAGTTATGGTGAGTATCTTAACAGATGATAATTGGATGGACTTAGCCACAGGAATAACCAGAGTCTCTCTTTCAGATGATGATGACCCGTCACTGGAAAGGGTTGCAGTTGGACGGCTGTGAACTGAAGACGGCAGATGATGATGAAGATAATCCGATAGGAACAGGTGAGTAGCAGGTAAGTAGCAGGTAAGTCTTTGGTATAGCATGGAGAGTCTGAGTGTCAATGTAACGACGAGACCAGACAATGACTGTGAGAGTGAGAGTGGTATTTAAAGGTGGTGGGATGATGAGGTGCAGGTGATGGTGATTAGAACTCAGGTGATAGTGAACGAGTAAATGAGTGAGTGGGAGGAGTGAGTGAATGAGTGGGAGGAGAGTGTGGATCTGCTGGAATCCTGACATATGCGATCAACGCTGATGGAAACGTTATTATGGTGCGATCCATTTTGTCTAGCAAAACTTTGTTCGCAAATGTTTGATTGAATGTTGTGGAATTCAGTGAGAAAATGAATGGAAACACCTTAAAATGTCTCAAATCAATTCGATATACCAATTTGATCGCAAAACAGCATGTGACGTCATTACACACAGGTTTATATTCGCTTTAAAGCCGTTGATGGAAACACACTTTCACCCGCTTTATTCGCATGAGGTTTTTTACCGACCTTCAGATAATTCGATTGACAAGTGGATGGAAACATGGCTAGTGTCTATTTCTCTCAGTAATTCTATCGGCTGACGTCTGGCTAGGACATACCAATATTCAATTTATGGGTTTTGTGTTCGGCGTGTGTGCGTGTGTTTAGTAGCTATATGTAAATAACTAACTGACTATGAATCTTAGGCACACAGAGCACTCAACTGGGTCTCTTGTTTCTTTTTTGTAGAGGCTACAGCCAATCCGATTGTCCGCTGCTGTTCTCTTGAATGTGTATAAATGTGCAGGTGCTGCTTTTTAGACACTTTTCCGTTTTGTTTATAATTTCTTTTCTTTTCCCACTAGCCAGTGGGCCATAAGAGATTTGTGTAGTGAACTGATTGTGGCTGCCAGCTAGCGTTTATGTTTTTATCTCAGTTAAAAATTAGTCGCTTTTGGTTGTCGATAAATAGCACACAAATCCATACCCACAATAATCAAACACCTAAATTAAACCATAATCAATATTTATGATTACTTTCTAACAAGAAACACAATCTAAATCTGATAATCTTTTAAAATTGGAGTCAGATTAAGTGCAGAGCTAAAGTAAAATCAAAACTAAATTCTACAAATTAAGTGAACTTCACAGAACACTAAAAAAGACATACACGCGTTATACAATTTTTTACAATTACAGGAACAGAGTATTTACTGTAAAAACATGTTTTATGAGCATTAGTAGAAGGTGTCTGAATAAACATAAAATGCACGTCATTGTTGTCGCCGGTGAGTCTGACCAATCATGTAACAGCTGTCATCATCACAATGTGCCGTCAGTTGAAATTTCTAACCAACATGTAATTCTTCAAATCACACCCTGATCAGTCTGTACAGCGCCTCATAAAGTTGAACACAGTTATAAACAGAAATGTAGTACCTCAGATCAGCTGGTGTTTGTCTTCCCTTGAGCTTTATTATGTGGTCCATAGATGCGTCACTCTTCATGGACACACAGCTGGGCTCTGGTGATTTATATCTCTCCCTGTGGAATTGACATTAATACAGCAGACACATTAGAATAGAGATAATAGACTAGAGACAAGAATTTATAATGAAGATTTTAAATTAAGAGAAATCTCACAGAGAATCCATCTATCTATCCATCCATCATCTATCCATCCACCCATCCATCCATCCATCCATCCATCCATCCATCCATCCATCCATCATCCACCCACCCATCCATCCATCATCCATCCATCCATCCATCCATCCACCCATCCATCCATCATCCACCCATCCATCCATCATCCATCCATCCATCCATCATCCATCCATCCATCATCTATCCATCCATCCATCCATCATCCATCCATCCATCATCTATCCATCCACCCATCCACCCATCCATCCACCCATCCATCCATCCATCCATCCATCCATCCATCCATCCACCCATCCATCTATCCATCATCCGTCCATCCATCATCCATCCATCCATCATCCATCCATCCATCCACCCATCCATCCATCATCCAGCCATCCATCCATCCATCATCTATCCATCCACCCATCCACCCATCCATCCATCCATCCATCCATCCATCCACCCATCCATCTATCCATCATCCATCCATCCACCCATCCACCCATCCATCCATCCATCCATCATCCATCCATCCATCCTCTATCCATCCACCCATCCACCCATCACCATCCACCATCCATCCATCCATCCACCCATCCATCCATCCATCATCCATCCATCCATCCATTCATCCACCCATCCATCATCCATCATCCATCCATCCATCCAGCCATCCATCCATCATCTATCCATCCACCCATCCACCCATCCATCCACCCATCCATCCATCCATCCATCCATCCATCCACTCATCCATCCATTCATCCACCCATCCATCCATCCATCATCCATCCATCCATCCATCCAGCCATCCATCCATCATCTATCCATCCACCCATCCACCCATCCACCCATCCATCCACTCATCCATCCATCCATCCACCCATCCATCTATCCATCATCCATCCATCCACCCATCCATCCACCCATCCAGCCATCCATCCATCCATCATCTATCCATCCACCATCCACCCATCCATCCATCCATCCACCCATCCATCTATCCATCATCCATCCATCCATCCACCCATCCATCCACCCATCCAGCCATCCATCTATCCATCATCCATCCATCCATCATCCATCCATCCACCCATCCATCCACCCATCCATCTATCCATCATCCATCCATCCACCCATCCATCCACCCATCCAGCCATCCATCCATCCATCATCTATCCATCCACCCATCCACCCATCCATCCACCCATCCATCCATCCATCCATCCATCCACCCATCCATCTATCCATCATCCATCCATCCACCCATCCATCCATCATCCATCCATCCATCATCCATCCATCCATCCATCCATCCACCCATCCATCCACCCACCCACCCATCCAGCCATCCATCCATCCATCATCTATCCATCCACCCATCCATCCACCCATCCATCCATCCACCCATCCATCTATCCATCATCCATCCATCCACCCATCATCCATCCATCCACCCATCCATCTATCCATCCACCCATCCATCCATCTATCCATCCATCCATCCGTCCATCCTTCCAAACAGACAGAAATGTTGTACCTCAGATCAGCTGGTGTTCGTCTTCCCTTGAGCTTTATTATGTGGTCCATAGACGCGTCACTCTTCATGGACACACAGCTGGGCTCTGGTGATTTATATCTCTCACTGTGGAATTGACATTAATACACGCAGACACATTAGAATAGAGATAATAGACTAGAGACAAGAATTTATAATGAAGATTTTAAATTAAGAGAAATCTCACAGAGAATCTATCTATCTATCCATCCATCCGTCCGTCCATCCATCCATCCATCCATCATCCATCCATCCATCCATCCAGCCATCCATCCACCCATCCAGCCATCCATCCATCCATCCATCCATCCATCCATCATCTATCCATCATCCATCCATCCATCCATCCATCCACCCATCCATCTATCCATCATCCATCCATCCACCCTCATCCATCCATCCACCCATCCATCTATCCATCCACCCATCCATCCATCTATCCATCCATCCATCCGTCCATCCTTCCAAACAGACAGAAATGTTGTACCTCAGATCAGCTGGTGTTTGTCTTCCCTTGAGCTCTATTATGTGGTCCATAGACGCGTCACTCTTCATGGACACACAGCTGGGCTCTGGTGATTTATATCTCTCACTGTGGAATTGACATTAATACAGCAGACACATTAGAATAGAGATAATAGACTAGAGACAAGAATTTATAATGAAGATTTTAAATTAAGAGAAATCTCACAGAGAATCTATCTATCTATCCATCCATCCGTCCGTCCATCCATCCATCCATCCATCATCCATCCATCCATCCATCCAGCCATCCATCCACCCATCCAGCCATCCATCCATCCATCCATCCACCCACCATCCATCCATCCATCCATCATCCATCCATCCAGCCATCCATCCACCCATCCAGCCATCCATCCATCCATCCATCTATCCATCCATCCACCCATCCAGCCATCCATCCATCCATCCATCCATCCATCCATCTATCCATAGATCCATCCACCCACCCATCCATCCATCCATCATCCATCCATCCATCCAGCCATCCATCCACCCATCCATCCATCCATCCATCCATCTATCCATCTATCCATCATCCATCCATCCATCCATCCATCCATCCATCCATCCACCCACCTATCCATCCATCCATCCAGCCATCCATCCATCCATCCACCCATCCATCCATCCATCCATCCATCCATCCACCCATCCATCTATCTATCCATCATCCATCCATCCACCCATCCATCATCCATCCATCCACCCATCCATCTATCCATCCACCCATCCATCCATCTATCCATCCATCCGTCCATCCTTCCAAACAGACAGAAATGTAGTACCTCAGATCAGCTGGTGTTCGTCTTCCCTTGAGCTTTATTATGTGGTCCATAGACGCTTCACTCTTCATGGACACACAGCTGGGCTCTGGTGATTTATATCTCTCTCTGTGGAATTGACATTAATACAGCAGACACATTAGAATAGAGATAATAGAATAGAGACAAGAATTTATAATGAAGATTTTACATGAAGAGAAATCTCACATATAGACTAACTATCTATCTATCTATCTATCTATCTATCTATCTATCTATCTATCTATCTATCTATCTATCTATCTATCTATCTATCTATCTATCTATCTATCTATCTATCTATCTATCTATCTATCTATCTATCTATCTATCTATCTATCTATCTATCAAAGAGAATGAAGTCCCTCGTATAAACGAGAGCCAGGCAGAAAAGGCTGTCTGAAGAAAATTATGAAAATTATGAAAATTATGAAACTCTAAGTCCTCTGACTCGACAATATGGAGTCTTCCCATCATAGTTTTAGTTTTACCGGTTTGTAACGACCGAGACAAATCAGACAAGTATTTGTTATAGTTAACAAATAATATTCAAAACTCACTCTGTCCCATCCCCCAACAAGGGCAAGAAGGTCTTAGTTACCATGACTACGATCAGATAAGTTGGTTTTATTGCTGTTAAAATGTGGCCAGGGCCCCTGCCATTAGAACCTACAGACATTAAAACAGATTTTCTGGCATTCATTTATCGGCGAACTGATCAATAAATGAACACCACACCCCAGAAAATCGTCTGAATGATTTACTGTCTTGTGCAGTGTCTTTTAATTCTATTATTTATTTATTTTTCTGATACTGTGTATTTTATGATAGAACCAATGGTCAATGTAACCTCACCTATACCATGTTTGGTCTATATAAATTGGTACTTTGAAGATCGAAATGATTTTGTACATTATATGTCGATAGCTGTGCAACATATTAGTATTACAAGAATCTTTCATAGTTTCTTCATCAGCAACCAATCCAGCTGCACGCTTAAAACAAAGACTCATAAATCCTCCCAACAGAGGAAACTCCCACTAAGAAATTCCTCCTTTCTTATTGGTTGAGCCAACCCTGAAAGGTGGGACCTTCCTCAGGCTTTAAATGGCCAATACACAAGCCCTTCCCTCTCTTGGCCTTCTCTCCTACATTCAGGTTGCTGTCCTGCGGTGCCGCACCAGGCCTTGACTCACAACCAGCCATGTGCTCATTCAGGAGAGAGAGGACTCTCTCAACCAAAACAGAATCAAGGACAACCTCAGAAGTTTGGCACAACGTTTTCATTTAACGCAGAAGAAGTCCATCACAAGTCCCACCATTTGCTCTGCATTTCCTGTCCGGCCCACAATCTGCACTCCAGCTATGAGAACAGAGTCGAACTAACCATGTAAGTTCATTATATCTTCTTCATCCAACGGAGAAGAAAACAATTGCAACTTCAACATTTGACACTCACTTTCTTCTTATCAACAACTTCAAGAATTGTGTCCACTGCACAGGCCATGCAAGTATACAATTTAATGAGGTGCTCTGAAAATGATTAGCTGATGGTTCTTTTCATAGTTAAATGGATCTTTTCCATAGTTCCATTTCCTGCTTCCGGTTCCATTCTGTCCCTTTAACCATGTAATTGTTTGTATGTTAGTTATGTGTTCGTGACTTAGTTAATAAAACTTGTGGACAATATGTATTTGGTTCTGATTCTCTGCTTACAAAGTTTTTTTATGATCTTGATCTTGTTACATGCTCTAAGTGCTGTACATGCTAAGAAAGATGGCCATGGAAGATACACTTTTCTTAGAATAAATTAATAATCAAAAGAGTCTGTTGGACGAACTGACTAATTGATTGTAATATTAATTTAGATACATCAAGTTAATTCAATTAATTGACTGAAATATTCATAATCACTCATAACAAGTTATGATTATTAATATTCCCCTTTGAACTAACTAGTTACAGGTTCCATTAATGCAAGCTTTCACACACTTTCTGGTCAACGAATGTGTGACTACTCTGGGTGTCTTATAAGGCATATACACAGACTTCAGACTCTGAGTTAGATAAAGACAGCCATACTGGAACAATCATAGAGTTATATCACCTTCTCCTCCATTCCTTCATCCATCTTTACACTGATCTTCAACAGATCACTGGAGCTGTGTGTAATCCCCTCCAGCTTCAAACACTCCACCATCATCCCTGTACCCAAGAAACCTAAAATCACTGGACTAAATGACTACAGACCTGTTGCTTTGACGTCTGTGGTAATGGAGTTATTTGAGAGATTGGTGCTGGCACACCTGAAGGACATCACTGGACCCTTGCTGGACCCCCTGCAGTTTGCTTATCGAGTAAACCGGTCTGTGGATGATGCAGTCAACATGGGACTGCACTACATCCTACAACATCTGGACAAACCAGGGACTTATGCAAGGATCCTGTTTGTGGACTTCAGCTCCGCTTTCAACACCATTATTTTCTGATAGGCCTGTTCATCTTTCCTGTAGAAGCTGCCTTCCAAACCTTATCTTGCCTCACCATCAACATACTTCTGTAAATAGAAGAGCCTATCTGCTGGATTTGAGCACCGTCCCTCTATAAGAGCTTTGAAGGTGGTGCTCCACTCTATAAACTTCAGTGGGTCGCCAGAAAATACAAAGGGTTCTGGAGCGGGAAGTTGAGATAGGGCCATTGACCCTTGTAACATTTGTACTAAGGATATTTCACTTTTTGTAACTTGCTGATTCAAACATGATGTGCTAGAAACAGGAGGACTGGGGTTGCTAACGTCACCGCATGCTGAACCACACTGCTGACTCTTTACCCTTGACTCCTCCTCAGTATACACTCGGAGCCTTGCTTCCATAACCTCAATGTCTCTATTGGCGCTTTTCCACTGCATGGTACGGTACGGTTCGGTTCGGTACGGCTCACTTGTGGTGCTTTTCCACTGCATGGTACGGTACGGTTCGGTTCGGTACGGCTCACTTGTGGTGCTTTTCCACTGCATAGTACGGTACGGTACGGTGCGCTTCGGCGCGCTTAAATGGTACCTGATCTGTTGAGGTTCCAAGCGTACCGTACCAGTACTAAAATGTGACGTGAAACACTGCAGATCACTGATTGGTCAGACAGACAGAATCGTCACTACCAGCGTCATTGGATTTGCGACACGAGACACTAAACACGCTATACAGAGTCATATAACCAGTAGACAACAGCCAACACGGTAGCACCTGTGTTTTACTTACTTGAAAAAAGAAGAAGAGATCAACACTTTAAAAAGGAAATGGCTGAATCGTGGTCGAGGTGCAGACGTTCCTCTCGTTGGTTGCCTAGGAGCGGGTCCAGCGAGAGCTGGATGGGGCAAAACAGAATGAAAAAGTGTTCCAAGAAGTAGCAGCTAGCTCAGCTCTTAGCCGCACACGGCTATCACCGGACCTACAAACAGTGTAACGATCAGTCCCACCCACTTTGAATGGGTACTAACTGCAGTGGAAAAGCAACCGAGCGCGAACCGTTCCGCGCCGAATCGAACCGTACCGAACCGAACCGAGTGTACCATGCAGTGGAAAAGCGCCATATGATTTTCAAGCTTCTTCAGTTTCTGCCTTTGTGCATCAATGTCAGCCTCCAATTCCACTTCAGCTTTGTTTGCAGCTTACAGCGCAGCAGTCTCTGCTCTTTTAACTGAAATGCTTGTAGACTCTGGTGCAGGTTTAGAATAATTACTCATGACCGTGGCTCTAGAACTGTGGATCCATATATGGACCTCGCATACTCACAGTCCAGCAGCATGCCAGCAGCATAACCTTTGGTCTCTCAGCTTCAGCATCAAATTCCATGCCATCTTCCACTAGGCATACCCTCATTAATTTCAACAAAGCTGAACTTGCAAACATTTTCCTCCTAATTTTTTGGCTTGGTGATGCTTGGAGTCGCATGTTATCATATAACACTTTCAATTCACTCTTCACAAAACTCTTGCCTCTCAACCTCATCCATCATGTCACACAATTCCCTTTCAGAGCAGTTTTAACTTTAAACCAACATCTCTGAGTTGAAACTTCCAATTCTCATATGCAGATTTCAGCTTCCTTTCCTTTTGAGTCAGTTCTTGCTCTTTTAACTCCTGCATCTTTGGCGTTAAACGCTTATGCACAGGAAGAATTTCTGATATCATTTGTCTTTAATAAAACTGAATTAAGCTCTTTACGTCTTGCCTCAGATTTCTCTGTACATGATGCATGTCAATCCCTCACAACACCATTCATATTCTCATTATCTGGTATTTCAATCTCAGTAATTAAGACTGCTTGCTATTGTGATGGAGAATCAGTTTGCTTAGCTAAATCGCACTGAAGTGCTAATTTGCTCCGTACTGATATTTTTCCCCTAAATATTTGCACTTTAAACAAATAGTACAAAATATGTAATGAAATAGCAATATAAAGCAGTGAAACACTCTTAGACTGAGTAACCACACTTAACTTAAATCAACCCCTTAACACTTTGAATGCATTTATTAAATTACAAAATGAAAAGCTCGAAAAGCTCACATCTGTCTATCTGTCTATCTGTCCAAACAGACAGAAATGTTGTACCTCAGATCAGTTGATTTGTGTCCTCCTTTAAATGTCGTTGGCTCCGTCATAGACTGGTCATTCTTCATGGACTTACAGCTGGACTCTGAGATTGATCTCTCTCTGTGGAATTGACATTAATACAGCAGAGACATTAGAATAGAGATAATAAAATAGAGACAATAATTCTTATAGTAAATTTAACATGTATATAAACATAACATAGAAAATATTGTCTAAAGAAGCTTTAGAAATGTTGAAGAGCATTGACATTGCACAAGGATAATGTTACTCTGTGTACAGAGACACTCAGGGTCCTTATTATATATTAGCACAAGAAGAATATGAGAAAACCACTCAGATCACATCAACAACCGACAAACACAGAGAACATCATGATATGTGATATACATTACATTAATATCATATGAAGATTGAAGTACCTGCATCCCTGAGAGAAATCTCCACCTCTGAATGTTTGTGTGTCGTCCATGATTCATTCAGTCTTCATGAAGCTTCTCGGTAACACTGATGAGTCAGAATTTGTACTGTAACTTACTTTTTCAAACTCGTTTACAAATAAAAACATTTGCCCTATTGCCCTTAATGTTTCAATAGCATCATTAAAATGTGAAATGAATGTCAGTTTTTTTGTAAATACATATTTTTATAAAATCCCCCAAGTAAATTAATGAACAAAATAAATGCATGTCAATGTTTTCTACAGTGGTGGGCCGTCAGTAGCCTGGCTCCACCCTTCTACGTACTTCCGCTCAATTTTCATTTTCCTTCAGTACTACTGTCACAGTGTCGGGTTTGTTACCCTGGGTATCCACTAGAGGTCCTTTTCCCGCACAGTGTCCTACACTTGGTTTACTACATTTCCTATGATCCTGTCTGTCACTGAGTGTTCATTGTGTTCAGCTGTTTCTTGTCACCTCGTTTAGCACTTGTGTATATATACCCTGTCAGTTTAGTGTTTCTCACAGAGTCCTTGTTTTGTGTTGCCACACTTCTGATGTCGGTATCTGCCTGGTTCTTGTGTTAGTTTAGTTTTTGTGTTTGGATTGATTATTTGGATTTTGACCCCTGCCTGGATGACTACGAGTTG
>JAZAVI010000319.1:267500-337525 GCA_036326025.1 Chrosomus eos | reverse complement strand
TCCTTGTCCGCACTCTTTTTATCATGTAGCTGACTGCTTAGTGCCCTTGTCGAGTCAGCTTTATTCGAGCTATTTTTTGAGGAACTAAAACTGTCTTGTCATCCTTTCGGCCCCTTGCTCCAGCTAGTTTCCCGCACACCAATCCAAATTTCGTCAGTTTAAAAAGCAGAGCAAAGGTCACAGCAAGTGCTGCAATCACCGAAAGGCATATTATAATTATTTTTAAGTAGTACCACGATTGAACAATTAGATCCCAAACCGAAACAGCCAAATCACCCACGCTGCTGACCACCCACAAGATAGCCCTCTTTTGTAGGGTCCAATAGACTGTCAGAAGATTGCCTGTAACAGGTTTATGCAATTGAGACTCAAAATCTAAGTGATATATCCAACTTGGTCCCATAGACATACCTTCAAGAAAATCATCAACCGGCGAGAAGAATCCACCCAATTCAGATTCGTGGTTTACGAGTTTTGCAAAGGCACATTTTTTCATTATTTGATTTCGCGCAATTAACATTAAAGGACCGGCTACAGTAATTAAACTGATATCATCGTGATATTTTTTATGGCCTACCCTTGTAGCACCAATACTCATCAGATTTTTAAACCCACAGAACATGTGTTCCTCATCATACATCCAAGTGACATTAGGACTGAACCGCGTACCTGGTGTTTTAACTGTCCATGAGTTGAACATTGCTGATGTACAGTAATGTTTCGTGCCCGGTTATCCATAAATATTTCACGTCCTCTTCTCTTCTAAAAGCAAATTTACCGAAACCCATATTCCATACACTAGATTTTAATTTTACCTCGTCATGAGCGTGTGAGTCCGGCCTCAAGCTGTGTCTCGAAAAGGGTTTAGCCGTTCTGATGTCAAATTTATCAGAGGCCATAAGGACTTTAAAACCTGGAAATTTCATCATAGGCAGGTAATATTTGGTGCTCCAATAACCATGCGCGATAAGTTGTCTATGTTGTCCTACAGGCTTACCATTCTTATAATAAATCCTAATTGGAAATACACTTGTTCCGTTTATATGTTTAGGAAATGTACGCCAAGCAACTGTATTATTATAGATTCTATCTAGGCCCATAACTACAGGAAAAACATCCCACACACGCCAGTTTAAGTTAGACAAACCAACCCATCGCAAACTCTTAATATTATGCGCATCGCTATGATTTTTCCAAATAACGGAGTTTGTGTGTGTCACTCTTACAGGTCTATCCCAACCCATTGAGTATAAGACTAAAGCAGACCTATATTGCTGATTCGTCACATTAAATAATATATAATCCATAATGCCTGAGACATTAGCGAGTTCCAAACTTAATCCTGGTCTTGGAGCATAATTCAAGGTCAAAGGGTGAAGTCTCTTATCCCCTACCCCATTCGGCCACAAGGTGGCGTTGATCGACCACGTAGAACGCTCGGACTTAGCTTTGACCATGTCATTAGTTGGATCTTGGGACATCATCCAGTCATGCCACAATCTAATAATATTAATACCATGGTCATTAAATTCCTTTTCATTCCATCTCTTGTTACTATCTATATAACAAATCCATGCAGTTGTCTGTCCATAGTCAGCCCTGCAATGTTTGTCTATATCATACCAAAACTGATTCTCAGGATCTGTGCTTAAGGATTTATCTCTTCTTAAATATGGGCAGTTAGAAATACTTTCACATAATGAAATGGGCAGGACCCTTTGATCACATGATACCCACTCCAGCTCAACATATGCTGGTTTCGGCTTATTCTTAAATATTCCTAAAATCAATGCATAAGGGTTTAAGCCTTGTGGCCAATAACTTTTCTGTACAGGATCAGGGTTATCCTCATTGATCTCCCTTTGTTCTGTTTTAAGTGAGTCGTCGGCTGACCGACCACTACGCCCTGACCTGCCACCTATATTCATAGCTCTGGCCTTATCCCTGTCATCATGTCCTAACCAACTGGTTTTTATTATAGGGGTGACCAGCTTGGTCAGACAATCCCAGTCATATGTCTTTGAAATCTTTAATAATTGGCTATTCCACCCCCGATAGACATGCACACTATCCGTTAAGTTAGTGACATCAGAAATATTATAGACTAAGCCCTTCAATTTCACATGAGTCTTGTTAAAGGCAGTAAGCCTATCCCATCTCACTCTGGTTTTATTTCTGGTCGTTTCTTGGCCATAAAGGCCAGGTCCTTTAGCTGCACTAATATTGCTACAGCCTCTGCAGTCCCAAAATGATTTATCTATATTTGCTATAAATCCTTTGAACATATTTCTTATCATTTTGGCTCCATAAATTTCGCCACCTAACTTAATGGTTTGTTTATAGCAGATTTTTGGTACGACTTTCTCAATTACAGAACAGGAGGCTACTTCAGACATTTTTGTTTCACCGACTACCGTAACTCCAAGCCCGATAACTACGATTGTTATCATGAGTACCGTCAGCAAAGCCAGCAGAAAAAGCCCTATCTGGCTCCGGTCCCTCCGCAGCTCCAGATACTTCCTCCCACGCTGGTCTCTGTGTTTCGCCATCCTGCTTCTGTAATACACAAGAGAGACGCAGAACAAATGACAACCTAAGCTCTCCCTAACTTCAATCTGAGCCAGCTGGACATTCTGCTCAGTGCATTAGGCAATGTAACAACAGCACGGGTGATTTTGATCCCCTCGATCGACTTCCCGACCCCCATAAAGTCTGAGGTTGTCGTCAAGCTTACAGTGAATTCCCATACTTCACTGTTCCTTTCAGGACTTAGTTTTACTTTCACCCTGTCTGTCCCTGTATAGATATTCATTGACCTTGCTCTCACAGTCAGGCTAGTTTCCCGTACATAGTGACTATATTGCCCGGGCATATAAATTGGAAATTCTTCCTGAAAAGACATGTTTTTTATCATATCAATAATCATGCTATTTACATTCATTTCCTTATATGTTCCATGGCTTTTACAGTAGACTGTCATGTCTCCCTCATAACACTTGTCCCTTATGACCTCTTTCCATAGGTCTAGGTTAGTATCCCTTGACAGGGTTTCATCAATAACTCCTCCTTTAATTAAAGGGTCTGAATCTAAAGGTATGGAGTTACCCAAATTCAGCAGCCTATTCCACAGAAATGTTTTCTCGCTGTCTTTGACAAGAGCTAGAGGATTCACTTCCCATTCTGTCATAACCCTGTCGTCTGCTAAGCAGCCTAAGCTGGTTTTGCTTTTTCGTGTCTGCCACACACTTTTCATACTGGTCACTTTCATCCAGCGTTTTCCTAGTAAAATTTTGCATTTAATACATTTCGTCAATTCACAAGGGTCCTGGAACGTACATTTACACTCCTGCCCCCTGAGACTATAATGTAATGCGCAATCTACACAGTTTCGACAAGCACAATTGCCCGTAATGAGTTCATATTGTACTATTGTCCACATCTGTTTCTGCCTCCGACACTGACCACAGACACTAACGTCTCCTATCGCGCAGGCCCCAATGGACCCATCAGCACAATACCATTTAGGTAATAATGTCAATTGTGCCCTCAAACGGGCTTGACTTTCACGGATTTCCCTGGGCCCCTGCCATAGCAAACTGGCCACTCCCTGGGCCCCACAAAAAACGCAATCTGTTGGCTGACGCCTAACAGATGGTGTTCCTGTTATACAGTCTTTATGCCATATTTTGACTAAGAATGAGTCCCCAAAGTCTTTGAAAACCGCCACTATGCCTTCCGCTGGGCAGTTAAATTCCTGTTTAAAGGAGACTTTGTTGGTTCTGGACCCGTGCAGTAAAATATTAATCTTTGCCTCCCACAAGATTTCTAATCGACCAGATTCCGTTTGCTTCTAACCTAACAGTGGTATTAGAAGTCAATTCTACGATTTTATCACTGCTACCTGTTTTTGCTTTAAATCTCTTATCCTTATGTGGTAATAATATATAAACTGTCTGGCCTACCTTGAACGGATTTTTGCTTTTTTCATATGGTTCTTTATTCGGGCTAGGTTTGTTGACCCTGTAATTTAGATAATTTGTACACATTTCAATCAAGCAATCCCAGTCACCTAAGCTTTGATTTTTTATAAACCATTGTTTCGCAACTTTCACCCCATTTTCCGCACAGCCATTGCTCGCTGGTTGGTATTTAACTGCTTTGACCAGAATTATATCATTTGCTAAACAAAATGCTTCTACTTCATTACCAGTTAAATTATGAGCGTTATCCCCACAAATTCTTTCTGGCTTACCTCTATATTTTATCCACTCTTTTAGGCTGTCAATTACGACCGCGCATGTTGCTTGTTTACACGGATAGATCTGAATGAAGTTAGAACAATTGTCTACTATCACTAAGAAATAAACATTTTTTTTCTTTGTTTGAGGCCGAAGAGGGCCTGCGAAGTCTATGGATACTTCCTCGTGTTCTCTTTCAGTTTTGATCTTACCAAAATCATGATGGACACTGTTCATTACTTTTCTACAATCTGGGCAGTTTAGTTTAATTTTATGATAGCTTGTTTTTAGATTCTGTATTATCAAGCCCATCTGTTTGCAGTAAGTCACCATATATTTTGTCGTCGGGTGATTAAGCTTATCATGCAGTTCCTGCAGTAAGTTCCCTTCACTCGATTTAGTAATGGCACGTATCCGGACATACTGATCAATTTCTTTATTCCCTATAGCTGCGGGAGTCATCTGAACCGTATGACTGGTTTGATGCAACACTTTTGGTTTAGCTTTTTGATAATTCTCACTTATGCTTTTCCATAAATCTGCCTGGGCTAATGGTCTGCCCTTAGCGTTGAAAAAATTGTTATGTTTCCACGTTTCTAAATTACTAGTGAGCCCTAAATAAACATATTCACTGTCGGTCACTAGAACACAATTTTTATGCCCTTCTTTTGTCATGTGTGCTATCGCCTTCTCAACGGCTGTCACTTCTGCATCTTGTGCACTGTTCTCATTTCCCAGCTTCCCCTTTTCCTTGTAGATAATTTTTCCTTTCAGCTTAATTAAAAAACCCCACCAAATCTGTCCTTTATCCGAACTTCCGTCCGTAAAATAACACATTTGTGCTTGGTTAATCACTGTTTTCTTATCTTTCTTCGGTGTCTTTAGGTTACGAAATTCTATCTGGTTATCACACACTAACTTTGTCCATTTGGACCAAGTAAACATGTGGACACGCTTATTTTCGTTAATCAAATTTTTAGCTTCTCTTGCTAATAAATCTATTCCCTCACCGCTTGCAACTACAATGATTTGTCTCTCTGCCGCTAAGGACTTGATCACAAGTAAATTTTTGGCAATTGTTGCTAATATATCAACAGGAGACATGTTGTCATGTTTTTTGGGGTTAGCTGGTTTCTCATGAGAAATAAACATCACTGGGGATCAGTGTTGGTCAAGTTACTTGGAAATAGTAATTAGTTACTGATTACTGATTACTTCTCCAAGAAAGTAATCCAGTTACTTTACTGATTACTTATTTTCAAAAGTAATTAGTTACTTTACTAGTTACTTTACTAAGTTACTTTTCAAAAACATGATGCACGACCTGAATACGCTATAAAGCAATAGACCTTTCAGCCTAACTATATTCTTTCTGCATATTCCATCATCTAAAATGTAATCAAATGAAACACTCTTTTTAAACTTGTTTTATTAGTTTCAATATTTTTACTTTATGCACATTGCATCAAGCAAAAATGTTATTAAATGCAACAGTCTCAGACTTGAAGAAAATTGTTGAACATTTAAACCTTGCACATTCCACCATATTTTAATGAAATGAAGAAAGTCCTTCTTCTGTTAACTTATATTTCTGTATATTCCAGCATATAAAATAAATATATTTTTTTGTAAAATCCTTCATACGAATAGATGTAAATAAAATACAGCAATAAAATAATTAAAATGACAGTCTCTCCTGACTGTATTCTATATTTTTAATACTAACGTATTTTAACAGTAAAGTGCAAATGAGCATGGCCGTGGGATGTGGGGGTGCTGGGGAAGAGGAAAATATTTTTCACAATTTATAAATTCCTTATGAATATTTTAGGAAATGATTTTGACACACGTAGGCTATTATGTGTATTTTGGATTTTAATTTAGTTAAGAAAGAGAAGAGCTCTCTTTCGCGTCTGAATGGACATACGTCCATATTTTACAGTAACTGTGGTCGATACGTAGCCTGGTTAAAACCAGACCCTTCTCAGTTGAAACTTTCAAATCTAAATTTGCCGGAAGTTGTCTGGGTTTTCCCAGGCTAGTCGATACGCGTTCTTCCGATCATTAATTAAAGAATGACCAAGTCGCGTTTCATATTGACAGATGAATAGGCTACGTAGTGAACTATATGAGCTGTGGCAATAATTAAAAAAAAAAAGCTCGCAGCAACATATGGAAAAAAAAAATAACTATGAACTAGGCTAGTTCATTTTTTGAAGTGTGAACTATGAACTGAACTAGTTCGTTTTAAAATTTGTGAACTGAACTTTGAACTAGTTCATGTAGAAAATGAACTTTCCCAACACTAAGGCTACGCTCAGTTTATTAAATAGCCTACGTCTCAGTTTATTAAATACGCTCAGTTTATTAAATGTATCTTGCAAACTATGAAGGGAAAATGAATCAATACACTCATAATCATACATAATCAGATAGCATTTTTACCCGTTATCAATAATTAATCTCGTTTTTAATTTAACTTAATTTCGTTTTTCTTTATTTAAATTTCGTTTTTCTTTATTTAAATTTCGTTTTTTTCTTTATTCAATTTTCTTTATTTTTTTATTTAAATTTAATTTTTCTTTATTTAAATTTCGTTTTTTCTTTATTTTAAATTTCATTTTTCTTTATTTAAATTTATTTTTTTCTTTATTTAAATTTAGTTTTTCTTTATTTAAAAATCGTTATTCTTTATTTAAATCTACCCTTTACTGTGTCAGTAATTTATTAGTCAGAAAAATAGTAGACTACCAAAGTAGGCTATTGTTAACAGACCCGTGCGTTAACATCTCCACAATAAACAGTGACAATTACTTCCTCTAGACTAGACCATTTACCGGGAAATAACAGTTGTGAATATATTGCGAATATATAATAAACTTGAACAGTGTTGTCAAAAACAAAAATTTGCTTATACTTTACCTCAGTTATTCGGCTATACAATCCTGAGCTTCCAGAGACGCTTAGACCTGCGAGATGCCTCCACAGGGCGGGAGATACGCGGCGTGATTGACAGCTTTGACACTAAATGGATATACGTCTCTGAGAAAGTTTTAAAGCATATTTTAGTGCCGCTTTCAGAGCGCTCACGTCCGTAAGTTTGTTTTTTCCTCATAAATGCGAACACGAAAAATAAAATGAAATAAAAGGAATATTTTATGTAGCCTATTTACTGAGACTCTATAGGCATAACTAAAAAGATGTTTGAGCTCTCTTTACTGTAGGTACAAGTCAATGCTTTTTCTTTGTTCAATGTGCACAGTTCATGGGTTGAAGCCCTTAATTGTGAGCTCTCAAAGTGCACCAGATTAATGCATTTAAACTTAAAATGTACAAAATTTTCTTGCGGGGGAGCATGCCCCCGAACCTCCCTAGAGGGACAGACGTCCACACAACATGTCCAAATTTAAATGTCGCATCCATCCATAGGCTCATAGGTTTTGGGTAAAAATAATAATAATAATTCACAGCACCCCCTGGTCACAATTACTTCCAACGGCCCTGCAAATGAGTTTACCAAAACAGCCATGTCATGTCAGTTGGGGGTTCAGGGGGTTTTTCAGTAAGTTTCACATTCCGGTGCCGGCTTGCTAGGTGCTTGCTCAGATTTTGACATTCTCCAACTGGGGTCCTGTTTCTAGATCAGGATGCTCTCTGCACACGCAAGATCTCTCGCTCTCCCTCTCCGTGCACGCGCGCTACGCGGTCTCTGTCTCGTATGCAGGCTCGCTCTAGATTCCAAGAGATTTGAACTAATTTGCGGTATAACTAGTCGATCACGAGTGGCTCAACAGGTAGATCTATAGATAAACTCATCTTTCAGGCATTTGACCGACCGGGTTGACAGTTCAGCGTGAGAAATAGGGGGTGTGGTGTGTGAGACCAATCAAATGCGTGTCTCTCTCCGCGCTTCAGTGTTTACCACTGACGTCGCAGCGCTCATATGTCATTGTCACTCTCGCACGAGACAGTCTCACGAAACAAAATGACGGTTAACTAACACAGTAACGCAGCCTGCTTACGGGGAAGTAACAGTAATCTAATTACTGTTTTTGCAATTGTAATCCCTTACTTTACTCGTTACTTGAAAAAAGTAATCGGATTACAGTAACGCGTTACTTCTAACGCGTTACTGCCCATCACTGCTGGGGATTTGGAGCTTCCCTCGTTATATAAAATAACTTCCATTTCCTCTGGTGTATTATCAACTTTGACTATTAGGTCCTTTTCAGGATTTCGTCGGCTAATGCGTCCTGAACACAAGGCCATATCAATAATGTCATTTTTCACTTTTTCTAAATTCTCTGTCCACTTGAAATCATCACCTGCAGTGGCTTTGTAAAGCATTTTAGCTTTAGAACTGTAGCCCGGTATTAGATCTCTCACAAAATTTAGTCTACCCATAAGGCTTTGTAGCTCCTTTAGATTAGTAATCTTTTTCTTTTTTAATTCGATCAATTTATCCTGTGTTGATTTAGCAATGCCTCTATCATTTCCAGAGATTTCAAATCCTAAAAAATCAACCCTTTCTTTACCTAATTCGAGTTTCTTCGCGTTCAAAAGAAAACCAGCATCCGCCAGTCTCTTCATAGTCTCTGATATAACTTCCATGTGTTCTCCCACGGTTTTCGTGGCTATTAACACATCATCAATATAGACTGTAATCGGTAATCCTTCTAATATTTCCAAAATTGTCGACTGAAATACGTTTGGGCTGTTTTTATATCCTTGGGGAAGCCTGTTATATACATACTGTTTTCCTTCAAAAGTGAAAGCTGTCCTTGCGCGGCTCTCTTTGGCTAGAGGTATTGACCAAAAGCCATTAGCCAAATCAATTTTGGAGAGTATTTCACCCTCATTCAAGCCATCCCTGGCATTAATTAAATATCTCGTGTCTGGAACTGACAAACGATTCAGAGATTTAAAATTATTTACAAGACGAAACGAACCGTCCGGTTTAGGAACTGCCTGTATTGGAGAATTAGTAGGACAATTAACTCCCTCGCTTATTATTCCTTTGCGCAGCAATTCATTAATCGTTTCTTTAATTTCTGTGTATGCTGCTTTATTCAGAGGATATTGTCTCTGTGGAGGCGGAATGCCTCCTACGATGGTATGTTCATATTTTGCTGACACTTTACCACAGTCGTTTTTGCTTTTTGCAAAGCTATTTTTATATTTAGCCAGTAATGCTCTCAATTCCTTTTTTGGTAATAAGCTTTCTGTTACTACTCTATTCAGCTGAGCCTCCAGGTCGACACTTTTCATCCATCTAATTTTAGGTTCGGAGTTTTTCTCTATCCTTTCTCTAATTAAGGTAGCATCTTTCAAACACATTAAATTTGAGCTATCCACGATGCAGTTTAATCCTTCCCAATAATATCGATCTCTTTTAACTGGGTTCATTTCTTTACTGAAACCATAGACCCGATATTGACCTTCCAGTTTTATAGCACTGTCTGGTAATTTAGTTAGGCTAGTTATTTCGGATCCTGTATCCAGCAAAAATTTTATTCCCTTGTAATTAATATATAAATCTTGAGTTTCATCCTCTTCAACTAAATCAGATGAAATTGTCGCTTTTCCTGGGGTTACACTTCCCTATTTCTTCTCCTCTCTGCTGGCTTTGTTGCTTAACAGACGGAGCACTCTTTGGTTTCGCTTCTGCTTTTTATTTCGTTTGGCTAGCAGGCTCTTTTTCTGTTCGTCTGACATCTTTGCCCAAATTTCAGGCTCAATGTATTTATCCTTTTTTATAGGTTTTTGTTTAGACGCAGTTTTACTCGGCCATTTAGATTTTTCGTTCTCTATTTTATTTGGATCGTTACGACCTGTCCTTATTTTATTTTTGTCAAATGACCCATTTGGCCTATTTGATTTTTTAAAGTTAGCCCTTTGTCTGTCTCGATCACCTTCCGTTGGCCTGTATTTGTTTTGAACTGAATTTTCTTTTGGTCTACCGCTGGTATTGCTTTCTCTGTCATATCGTGCTGCAAATTTAGAAAGCTCGGACCAATCAGTTTCAGATCCCCAGGTTGCTATCTCTTTACAACCTGGTAATTCTTTTGCCAGCTTTTTGAGTTTTGCTAACATCTGACTCTCCGTCCAGCCTAATTTAGCTTTTCTAGACAGATAGGGCCACAACCCTATCGACCTCACTAGGTCTATTTCTTTTTTAAATTCAGCATCCTCATCTATCCCTATCACGTGTGAATGATGATCCATTACGATGTCCAATTCTAGCTCTAATCCTGTGTGATATTTAATCATTTGTTCAATGAGGCTAGTCGACGCTCGTAAAGTTTTTCCTAGGTCCGCGACCATTTTTGCTCGGGTCATTACGTTATTTTTTGCTCCTGGGAATCTCATGTTTTGTAACAGTTGGATTGCGGTGGCGCTATCACCTTTAGCACGCCTTGGAGGCCCTCGCCTATGTTCAACGGTCTCCCCTCTCCCCTCTGTCACAGAATCTTTTTTCTCCCTTTCCTGCCTAGCATGCCATGCCACAAGAGATAAATCTACTTGCGTTGCTACAGGAGGGAGCGGAGTTCCCTTTTGGCTTCCTGCGTCTGAATCTGAGTCAGAGTAGCCAGAGCTCGGCTCAGCATCTGAAAAATGCACTTCCTCTTTTACTCTGCACTCATATTGTTCTCTAAAACCCTCATCTTTTAAGGTCTCTCTAACAGCTATTTTTTCTAACTTAATTTTTTCATTAGAGTTTTGCTGTTTTCTCGGAGCTTTAACTTTTTTAGTTGTCGTTTTTTGATAAACCGACTCTCTGAGCTTCCAAACATCATTTATGGTTGGTTCCTTTTCTTCCTTTCGATCTTCATCTAATATTAGATGACAAAGTGATTTTTGCATGCAATCTAATTGTTCTGCTAGCATGTCTATTTTTGCCTTAAAACTAGTTTGCGGCATATCGAGTATCTCGTCAGCTGTGGGCCCGCAGGCTAACTTAATTAATTTTTTGTCTGTTATTTTAAGCGCTGACAGATACTCTTCTGATGGAGCGAGCTCCAGACCAGGGCAGGTCAGAAATACTCTGCCTCCCAGTTGGTCATGATCTCTCTGGTGAGAGCTGCTTCGCCTCTCGCGAGATCGATTTTTAGATCTTTTGTAATTAACTCTATTTCGACGCGGTATCTCCTCATCTTCTGAATAATCTTCATATGAGCTGCCCCCCGTCTCCCTCACAGGAACCCTGTCCTTTTTATCTTTTCTTTCTGTGGAGGTTTTGACTGGTTTAAACGCCGAGTTTTTATTTTCCCATAGTTCCCCGGTTTAAAGGGTAGAATTGGGTCAGGAAGTCGCTATGTTTAGGTCTCGTTCCCCACTCGGTCGGTTGAATTTTATATTCTTTACCAATACTGTCATAATCACCTCCCTCCGCCCGTCTATGTCGGTATGCATTGACAGGGACGGTGATTCGGCCTTGATCAGGGCTCTCTCGTCCTGAACGCCGTTTCTAGTTACTCGTATCTGTTTACCTGAGACTAGAGGCACAGTTGTATCCTCTTCCCCAATTTCTACAGTAACTTTATCACTTTGACTTTGTTTACCCACGATTTTTACGAGGTTGGCTAAACCCTCAACGTTAGAAGTATACAATGTACTATCATTAGCTAACAGTTCTTCATTCCCTGTTTGCCTTGATTCTTGTAGTCGCTTAGTTAACTGATCTTGTGGGAGCAATATAACATCTGTTATTTTTTGCATGACTGTCTGTTCCGTTTTACATATGAAATATCCTTCTTCAGGAGGTATTTCGGGTAATCAGCTATTTGGGTATGAGGATCAATTCAGGTACTCGTTTGGTCCTGTAGCGCTATTCCTCTAGACTGATACCCCCACTGTGCTTAAACCATATATCTGAAACGGGCGTCCCCATAACAGGTATATGGTCCGGTTTCAATGAAGATCACTACCCCTAGTGACTTCCCCTTTGCACCTTGAGACTGTCTGGGCAGGCGGATTTTAATGGCAGTTTTCCAGTTTTGATGATTATTGTTCCCTAGGATCCGAACTTATTAAATTAATAATAATCACTAATCCCGGACGAGCCCCCATGTGGTGAGTTCTGGTATTACACCCACGTTCCTGATTATCTACCTAATGTTATAATTAGGAGATTGGTACTGTCAGGTCAGATTTTTTGGATTACAGAAATCCTACACTAGCTTGTTTAGTTTATACCAGCAAATCTAGTGGTGTACATACAATAATCATCATTAACCCCTTAAAGAATTCATGCTTACCTCTCCAGCAGAATCTTAGGTAGGTCCTTATGTTTTGTCCTTTTAGTGAGACGATGTAAACTTAGAATGCTCTTTTATATTGCTTATAGAACTGTCTTTATTAACTGAAGTAATAATAAATCAATGCTTGTAAGTAAGAAATGAAAATTTATTTGAACAAAAGTTACAAGTTATAATACTTCAGTATGTCCTGACACCGAGGGCAGTCCTCAGGGCAGGGTACAGACAGGTTATTTTACCTTATTTGCAGTTCAAGCAGTATATATATGTATCAATTCAAATCATCCAAGTTGAAGAATACAGCAGAGCAAATAAAAGTTACAAAATGAATCAGTTAATAAACTGAACTCTCAAAGGATAGATCTCTCAGGATGCATTCGATCACAAATCAAAAAAGCAACAACTCTAAATCCACATTACAGTCATATTTATACATCACAAAGACACGTATGAATCATCTGTAGGTTTTTTCCAGAGGAACTGAACAGAACTGTTTTCCAAGAAACGAGAACTGAAACTGTCCCGTTCATTGCTGAGTCAGCGGAGGTTGTGTCTCCTTCCCGGCATGCTTACGACCTTTGACCTCTGCACAGCAACCCTGACAGAACGATCGACCATAAACAAGAAAAAAAAGGGAAGAGAGGAAGATGGAAGGCTGGAAGCAGGCCTTCATGGGAACCCGGATGGCCGTATTTCGCGGGACCCGTGGAGGTCGTAGAAGGGGATGTGATCGAGTTCTGGTGGTCCCGAGTCCAGTATGGCCTGAGCCCATCGCATGCCCGCCAAAGCCTGAGCCCATGGCATGCCCGTCAGAGCCTGACCCTTTTGACGACCTACCTGAGCTTCTTCCCCCAGAGCCTTCACAGCTGGTCCCGTCCAGCCTAGTCAAGCCTTCACCGCTGGTCCCGTCCAGTCCAGTCAAGCCTTCACCGCTGGTCCCGTCCAGCCCAATCAAGCCTTCACCGCTGGTCCCGTCCAGCCCAGTCAAGCCTTCACCGCTGGTCCCGTCCAGCCCAGTTGAGCCTTCGCCGCTGGTCCCGTCCAGCCCAGTTGAGCCTTCGCCGCTGGTCCCGTCCAGCGTCCAGCCAGAGACCGTCCAGCCAGAGACCGTCCAGCCAGAGACCGTCCAGCCAGAGACCGTCCAGCCAGAGACCGTCCAGCCAGAGACCGTCCAGCCAGAGACCGTTGCCTGCCCACCAGAGTATGAAGCTAGCCCCAAGCTCCGTGATGTACTGGCCCCGTCCAGTTCCGAGTCCCATGATGTGCTGGCCCCGTCCAGTTCCGAGTCCCATGAAGCGCCAGAGCCCGTTGACCCAGCGCCAGAGCCAGAGCCCGTTGACCCAGCGCCAGAGCCAGAGCCCGTTGACCCAGAGCCAGAGCCAGAGCCCGTTGACCCAGCGCCAGAGCCAGAGCCCGTTGACCCAGCGCCAGAGCCAGAGCCCGTTGACCCAGCGCCAGAGCCAGAGCCCGTTGACCCAGCGCCAGAGCCAGAGCCCGTTGACCCAGAGCCAGAGCCCGTTGACCCAGAACCAGAGCCAGAGCCCGTTGACCCAGAGCCAGCGCCAGAGCCCGTTGACCCAGACCCAGAGCCCGTTGACCCAGACCCCGTTGACCCAGCGCCCGTTGATGTCAAGTCTGTTCCCGTTCCTGAACCTGTCTTTCTCCCCAAGAAAATTTTGGGGGGGGGGGGTCTATACGCCTTCGCCGTGGCCGGCCAAAGATCCACGGAGGCCGGCCAAAGATCCACGGAGGCCCGAAAAATAAACACCGCCATGGCCGCCCGAAGGGTCCTCACCGCCATGGCCGCCCGAAGGGTCCTCACCGCCATGGCCACCCGAAGGGTCCTCACCGCCATGGCCACCCGAAGGGTCCTCACCGCCATGGCCACCCGAAGGGTCCTCACCGCCATGGCCACCCGAAGGGTCCTCACCGCCATGGCCACCTGAAGGGTCTTCACCACCACGGCCACCTGAAGGGTCTTCACCGCCCTGGACGCCCGAGGGTCTCACAGCTCCGCCCCGGACGCCCGAGGGTCCCACAGCTCCACCCTGGACGCCCGAGGGTCCCACAGCTCCGCTGTGGCCACGCCCACAGCCTGCTCTGCCCTGGCCACGCCCACAGCCTGCTCTGCCCTGGCCACGCCCAAAGCCTGCACCGTCGTGGCCACGCCCACAGCCTGCACCGTCGTGGCCACGCCCACAGCCTGCACCGTCGTGGCCACGCCCACAGCCTGCACCGTCGTGGCCACGCCAACAGCCTGCACCGTCGTGGCCACGCCCACAGCCTGCTCCGCCGTGGCCACGCCCACAGCCTGCTCCGCCCTGGAGGCTTCCTGGACCTGCACCATGCCCTCGTCAGCCTCCAGGGCGCCCACCCTCCCACCCCTTTGGATGTTATACGGCGCGAGGACGCGCCTTCGGGGAGGGGGGATGTACTGTAACAATTCAATGTGTTTGAGTTCTGTTTTGAGATCTTGTTTCCCCCTGTCTTTGTGGTTTTTGGTTTAGTCCTGTTAAGTTTTCCCGCTCCTCGTTTGTGTTCAGTTTTATCACCTGTGTTCTGTTCATTATCCCATTATTCCTTGTGTATTTAAGCCCTGTGTTTTCTCCCAGTGTTGGTCGATCGTCGTCTATGTATGGTTGTGTGTAAACCTTGAAGTCCTGGACTTTTGTTCTTGTTTCATTTTGGAAAGTTTCATTTTTGTTATTAAAAACTATTATCTTTGAAATTCCGTGTCCTCGTCTTCAGCCACCTGCACAGCAACCCTGACACACATATTGAAATGTCTTTGTGTCAGTGTATCATTTAAAATGCCCATTTCGTGTGCGTATCCTGGGTGTTTTAATATTAAAAAGGCTAAAATAACATTTTCGCCAGGACAGAAGCGTGACCTTTTCAACGTAATTGCGTATTACGTGTTGTTACGTGACGTCACATCTGGTATCGTTTAAAGCCCTTTGAAGCTGCACTGAAACTGTCATTTGGACCTTGAACTGTTTGGGTCCCGGTGAAGTCCATTATATGGAGAAAATCCTGGAATGTTTTCATCAAAAACCTTCATTTCTTTTCGACTGAAGAAAGAAAGACATGGACATCTTGGATGACATGGTGGTGAATAAATTATCAGCAAAAGTTTTTTTAAAAGTGAACTAATCCTTTAACTTAAATGCAAGGTTTTAAAACTTTGAGTAGCATGTTGCGTACTGGCATTAGATAGTCTTAAAGTTTGATAACTAAATACAGTTCTAAAGCAGGATAAAACCTTGTATGTGGTTCATTCACTTTATGTTTTAAGATATTAAAAGCTTAAACGGGAATCTCTAGTTTTCATTCTTGCTGTTACTTTTACTTCTTTAATACTCAAGTACAATTTTAATGTGGTACTTTTTTACTTTTACTCAAGTACGATTCTAGCCAGATACTTTTACTTGTAATTGAGTAAAATTTTCCCTCAGTACTTGTACTTCCACTTGAGTAACAATTCTGAGTACTCTATACACCTCTGACGATTTCCCAGACATTCGCCTTCTGAAACAACACGGAACATCATCTTAATGCTTCTCAGAAGCCTTATAAAGAGATATACTTGCACAAATGTAATGGCCTCTCTGTAGCGCTGCATTCCTGAAACGGCCGG
Organism: Chrosomus eos; assembly: GCA_036326025.1. NCBI lineage: Eukaryota > Metazoa > Chordata > Actinopteri > Cypriniformes > Leuciscidae > Chrosomus > Chrosomus eos. The sequence goes on along the minus strand of JAZAVI010000319.1, from coordinate 321,392 downwards.
GTCTGGCCGCGAGAGTGAGCAGAGTCCTTTGTGTATGTGAGCGTCACGTGGCGTTGCGGGGCGCGTGTGTTGAACAGAGGTTAACGTCTTTGCTGTAACATTACCAACGAACATAGTTCGGCTAAGTTCGTTTCACTTCGTGTGTCGATTACGGAAAACAAACTTTGACTTACAAAGAAAAGAAACAAGGATCCCTAAGGGAAAATCACGAGGAGTTACATCTATGCATGGCTGGTGACGAGCGTGTGTGTGTCTCCCAGCCCGACGCGTCACGTGCGCGTGTTTCTGCTTCAGAAATAGAGCGCGCGTCTGTTTAAATGTCCCTTGTAGTTGGATTTGCTGAAGAGATGTCACGCGATGTTCTTTTCACTCGTCGATCGGCATTAAACACGAGGCTTATCTAGACTTGAAAACACAAACTAAACTAGAAACACATAAAAGAAAGGCGAAGGGCTCGCCAGGAGGCGAGACGCTACATCATGACACGCGGACATGGACGGAAGAGAGGGTTTAAACTGGTGTTCAGTCCTTTTGAAGACCTGACGTTTCCGCCTTCTTTTGGAAGAGGGTCCAATCAGGAGCTTTCTCTTTGGAGGGAGATTTTATGACCCTTTGTGTTCTAACCAGGCATTTGAATCCCTAATTTCATTGGGTGTTTAAGGGAAGAATCTTCACAATTCTTATGATACTAGTGTGTCACCAAGTTTAGCAAAATGTAATGTCCATTAACAAATGGGGAATAAAGATTGGAGTCTATCGAGACCAAACTTGCCACAAATGGATTTGGTTAAACATAGTTTGCAAAGTTTAAAACCTTATACCATTAGTTTCCCAACACATAGATCAAACCCCTAACATACAAATCGTAAGATGAGATTAGATACATTGTTTGTACAATTCTAAAGGGGAAATAGAATATATATACATTAATGTAGAATTCATTTCTCCTTCTTTAGGACTCAGAGAGAGAGAGAGGGAGGGAGACCCCCACCCTCGATGACATTCCTCTGGGAGGTCGTAAACGCTGTTATCTAAGAACGGCAGGCTCTGACAGTAAGTTTTGGTTCTTACTGTCCCAAAAAGCTGGTGCACATAGAATCATACATTTTACTGTAATTTCTTGTATCTGGTTAATTCAGCTGGACCCTGAGAATTAAAACGAGACCAAGAACGATGTATAACGCTTCTGGAAATAGACAGTTATATGTAAAATGCCTAATGATAGAAATCAGTTATTCCAATGTAACAATGACAAATAAACACACATAGACACATTGAATATATTGGTTTAAATGTTTTTAAACAAAGAGAAGTTTCTTTTCTCCTTAGGATCCACTTCCTGTGGAATTCTGTGTAACAGGAGCCTCTCTCGTGTGTTGGGGGAGGGAAGGGCTCGTGTGTGTGTGTGTGTGTCTTGTCTGTTTAAATCCTGGGGGAGGACAATGGTTTGGAAGCAAGTTCTAGGCCTTTGAAGGCTCTTGGGATTTTATTATATATTAGTCAATGATTCACCCAAATACTCTACAATAATTAGATTTTCATGTTTTGCACTTGTTTAGTTATTAATATTGTCTTGTGCAAAATTAATAAACTTGAAGCACATTCTGACATTTATTTCACTGAAATGAAAAGTGTGAATCAGTTTAAACCATTCATTATCATCTAATTATCAAAAACACAATACTGACAAAACACATTACAATCAAATAAACAGACTTACAAAGAGTAACAATCAATTCAGACTTTATTTCATATTCACCTCATTTACAAATATTACATAGAACATCCGTCCTGGTAATTTAACATTTCATAAACAGAAAACACAAAGACTGCTCGTACATGTACCGAATGAAAGCAGAGTTGTTGTATCCACTGAACTTCAGTTTGTGCAGAACATGATTTGAATCTCCTGAATTTAAACTATAGGAAGACAGATTTAACTTCACCTAAAGAGAGAAAAGAATAGGAAAGGAGAACAGACAGATACACAGACACACACACAGGCACATATAGAGACACACACAGATATTACACACACAATGACACACTATTGAGAGTGAAAGAGTGACAGTAAGGGCAACACACACCCGCTCCTGCTGTGCAAAATACCTGGTTACTTTAACACTTTCTGAAGTCTGATTGGGTCACTCGATGTTTTCTAATGTTATGAAATGATACAACACTACACAGTGCGGCAGGCGTGTGTCACTCTTTACGGACGGCACATTACTGACGGCCACTGAAGAAGAAATACTTCCAATCTTTTGAACATCTTCAGGAGGGAGTGATGGTCGTGTCTCCCCCTCGCTTGATGACCCAAGCCCAGTCACACTGTGAGCTGCCATGAATGCAGTGTGTACAGACCATGCATCAAATCATTGGTGTGTTTAGTTGCTGTAACCTTGTTGATGCGGTCCCTGATTCCCTGAGGAATATCCCAAGAACATAAATCGGTATCACATTGGTTCATATTACCAAAGCTTGTTAGAAAATAGCCAGCCCATTCTCACCCCAAGGCGTCACCTAACTGACGCCTTGGGAATCAGTTTGACCATGCTTCAATATTCGACGCTAAAGGCACCCTTTAGCGTCAGTTAGTTGACGCGATCCCAGGGCGTCATCTAACTGACGCGTTACCCTTAGCGTCAGTTAGATGACGCCCTCCTACCCAGACCTAAACCTACCCGCGTCATCTAACTGACGCTAAAGGTAACGCGTCAGTTAGATGACGCCCTGGGATCGCGTCAACTAACTGACGCTAAAGGGTGCCTTTAGCGTCGAATATTGAAGCATGGTCAAAATTGTCAGTTAGATGACGCCTTGGGGTGAGAACGCGTTGAAATAGCAGTGTTGGGGTTCAAACTAAAATAATTCTGTTAATCTTCCTATTTATCTCAGATTTCTATGTGCAGAAGTTCCCTGGTCCCACTTTATAGTGCACTTCTGTTATTAGTGAATATGAAACTTCTCAGAGAGACACAGAGGCAATCGAGCGGTCGTCCACAGGCAGAGTGTTCTGGAAGACTGCATACAGGGTTTTAAAAAGCACAGGAGAATGAATGTTACTCACAAGAAGACACAACAGATTTGATTTAGAACCAAGAAAAACACCAACAACATTTCAATGAACCATTAAATAACAACCCATCATGTTCCTGTAAACTGGGTCATCAGTCGAGGTATGAGCCATACATGGTGTAATGATGCGCTGAAACAGGATCAAGTGCCGCAGTTTTTATTCAATAAACTCAAACTTCACAAATGCAGAAACAGACTCGAGCACAGGACAATCACCATACAACATTAAGAACACACAAAGACTGAACTAGACACAGGCTTAAATACACAGGCAAACAAGCTGAACAAGATAACAAGTGTGTGTGGCGATGGCTAATCAGAGACACCTGGAGACTAATAGACATTAAACATCACGGGAACTGCTAAACATGGGACAAGACAGGGGAACACAGGGTGCTTCTCATTTCTTATTTGTGCATCCTCGTTTCCTTTCCTCGCGTCTCAGCTCCACCCCCTGTAGGATGCGAGGAAAAGAAAAGGAGGACGGAGGAATCGAATGAAAGCTTTTTTATACATTGGAATACTTGATCACTCGAGCGTCACTTCATAGCGTCATCAGCAGCGCTAAAAGAATCTGCCCTTATGTTGTTAAAGTTTGTTTATTTAAGAAATTCATAATAAATAATAATAAAGCAAGCTACCTTGTTGAAATATGTGAGATGTGTGGTTTATGTAAACTGCAAAAGTAAAGTATAAATTCAAATGATTGTGACAGATGTGAAGGGGGAGGAGAATTGATGCGTGCGTCACGTTTAGCCGATAAAACACTTCCGCATAGGATACACCTGTGTATCCTCGCTCATGACTCCTCTGGAAGCCTCCTCACTCCTCGATCCTCGACTCCTCACGGAGCAATTAGAGAATTGAGATGTCCTTTAAGATGGCTGAGCTCGATCGGTTTCCGGGTCATAGGATGGAGGACGAGGAGCGAGGAGACGAGGAGGGATATTGAGAAGCACCCACAGACTGGACTCACAGCACACGCTGCCTCTGGACATCAGTGTTGTCTTTCTGTATCTGTGCATTAAAGGGATAGTTCAGATATTCTGAAGTGGGGTTTTATTGAGATATTATCCAGACGACACGGCCCAGACTGGAAAAGCTAACAGGACTACCGACACAGAAGCGGTCCTGCTGTGGACGGAGGAAGTGCTTAAAGTATTTTACATCAGTTAATATCAGTTTAAGTGTCTGCTATATTTAGACTATTTTCTCCAAAACCGTTTTCTCTGCTCTCTTTAAAGCCACTCGGTTCCATTGACAAGAAGTTTGACCTCCTCACAGAAGACGAGAGTTGCTGGTCTACCGCTGCTTTGGTCGGTTAGTTTTATTAGTTCCTAACCCTTTAAAACGCACACAATAACCCTTTAAAGTCACACAATAACACAGAGGAAAAATTACTGGTTTTGGCAAAGTAGTCTGGAGGCTTTAACTAGAACATAGATGAAGACTACACTCACACACACACACACACACACACACACACACACACACACACACACACACACACACACACACACAACACACACACACACACACACACACACACACACACACACACACACACACACACACACACACACACACACACACACACACACACACACACACACACACACACACACAAACAAACACAATGCATTCAATGAGCCTATGACAGAGGTGGGCTTTTTTTCAAATAAAAACTCACTCACACCTACAAAAAATATTAAATTATTCTTAGCTAACACTTATTTAGTTATTGTTATGTATAGTTAGTTCTTGTTATTGCGTATATTCTTATATGTATATTAGTTATATAAATTTGATGTTTTTTGTTTGAAATAAATGATAAATGATCTACTACTTTGTCTTTTCCTTAAAGCATGGTCATATTTATCTAAGCATATTTTGGCATCTTTGTATAGTCTCACCTAACACAGATATATATTTTTTAAATTGCAATTTGAACTTGTGATAGTCAAAAACTTATGAGGTCAAATTAGTTTTATACAGTGGTTCATATAGTTCAGCCGATATGCAGACATTGAGTACTATAGCCATCGAGTGGATATTGATATTATTGTTTTTTTGTTCATTTAATACCAATATAAGACACCAGATGCCACCAAAGTCACTTCATCTTTAGGCTTTAGCTCTCTGAACTTAGTGGAATGATTTTTTTAATGTAGTTAAAGAAATATTCAATATAAGCATAATTTACATAGAAAATATGGTACTTTTAGAGGTAAAAAAAAAACACACAATAAACTGATAGATTAAATTTTATCGAAGACAGTGATATAACATTTATAATAAATAATAAATTGGATCACACCTGAGACCTCTGTCCCCACATTTGTCCACGAACACAGAATTAAGGGCTGTAATGTGAACATGGTTTGAGGATTTGAGTGTGTTTTATAAAATAATCAATATTTTTTAAACATTGTAACATATAGCAGACATAAAGACATGCAGTAGCAGATGAAAATAAATAAATAAATATATATATATACACACAGCATACCATGGTCTTGGGAAGTTTGCTTGTTTGGTGAGTGATACGCCGCTGCATCGATGATCATCTCAGGAAGATCTAGATTTACAGCGTCTGTTAGCAGTTCCTAATGCTAAACAAGAGAAATAGTCTACAGCCTTGTTAGCAGGAGTGTGATATTAACCATCTTTAGAAAGAGCGTTTGGCGTCTGTAGATCTTGGGCTGATAGAAATGTCTTTGCAGGTTTTTAGAAAAGCTAAAAATACACATTACTGTTAATAATCAACTTTCCTTCAATGATGCTCAAAGCATTTTCCCTGTCAAGTTCAGCAACCCTTTGCTCTTATGTCCTCCAGTAACTCTCTTCATTTATGATGTTTTTGTCCTTTTGCTCTCTTGCCTATAACAAAAGCACAGCTTCAAATCCAAAACTTTCCTTCACAGTTCATTTGCTAATCCCTATATAATAGAAGTATGGCTTATTATGTTTAAAAGGCAGTGGTGTAAAGTACGTGCTAAGTACATATACTCAGGTTTTACACTAAAATAAAGTTGAGGTATTTTTGTATTTATTAATTTTGGTTTTAAATGGTAAGTTGTTCGAAGTAGATTCTCAGAAAGTGCATGTAACTAGCCAGAGATATAATAACCCAGAAACAGCCGTCAGTTGGAGTTTACCAGTCAGCAACCTGATGCATTTGTTGAACTATATATCTACTATTTATTTGCTTTGTAATTTTGAAAAGGAATCAAGTCTGAGTCATTGAGAAAGCTTGCCATGATAAATGTCTTTGTTTCCAGGTGTTAGCATCTCAGCTAATCAGGATGATGAGACAGACATGGAGACATTTCAGATGGAGATTGACAAAGAGACTAAGAAGTGCATGTTCAGAACCAGCGGCGGAAATTACTGGACACTCGTTACTCACGGAGGCATTCTGTCTTCAGCCACAGAAGTGTAAGGAGTTTTATCTCATTCAAACAAACAAACAAACAAACAAACAAACAAACATGTATGGTAAAACTTGAGAAACATGACAAACTATTTAAACTTAAAAAATGTTTTAGGATATTGAAAATAAATTATATCAAATAAAAGTTATGATATAAAATGAAGAATAGATATTTAAGATTCTGTAATATTTATGTAAATAATCAAACAATTTTAATATTTTCACTGAAGCACATTTCTCTCTGGAACAATTTAAAATCATGCTGGCACAAATGGGGATCTGGTTTTGTTTATGTCTGCTATAGAGTGCATTTTTTTCTCAAATGATCATTAATTTTAAGCTATGGTTGACATGGTTATAATATCAGATATTGCTGCTGTTTGTAAAAAATAATGTGTAACAAAAACTGGTAAATTGATCATTTACCCCAAAATTAAAATTTTGTCATAATTTCTCATACTTGTGTATGACTTTCTTCCTTCTGTGGATCATACAAATAATAAAATAAAACATTTTGAAGAATGTTGGTAAGTTTTGGTGACTTATTACTTCTATTTATGAAAAAAAAAAAAAAAACTAGTTGTGTTCCATATATAAAAAACTCATACAGATTTTTGAACGACATGAGGGCGAGTAAATGACGAAGAGAATTTTACTTTTGGGATGAACTATCACTTTAATGTGTTAATATAATTTAATATATCATATGTATGATCTTGAATATGTGTGTGACTGATAGAGAAGAAAACACCATGTTCGACATTGAGTGGTTGGGCCGAAGAGTCGCTTTGAGGGCAAACATTGGAAAATATGTCTGCACAAAGAAAAACGGACAGCTTGCAGCTGTGAGTGAATCCTTGGGTGAGTTCACACTGATTCTTCTCTGACCTTTTACTAAACTGCCACTACTGGACACAACACGAGTCAGATAAATCCTCTCATGTGTTGGGCAGGGGAGGACGAGCAGTTTGTGCTAAAGCTGATTAATCGTCCTATCCTGGTCTTGCGCGGGGAGAACGGCTTTGTGTGTCACCACAAGAACTCCAATACACTGGACGCCAGTCGCTCTGTGTATGACATCTTCTCATTGCTTTTCAGCGATGGCGCATACCATATAAAAAGTGAGTCATATTGTGTGAGCTGAGACTGGCGAGAGTTTCACTGAGCAACACTGACTCTGTTGGGCACAAATTCCTGATGCATGTTTTTCCCTTCTCTACCACAGGTGGAAATGAAAAGTTTTGGTGTGTGTCCAGCAGTGGTCTGGTGTGCACAGATGGGGACAAACCTGAGGATTTCTTCTTTGAGTTTGTGGAGTATGGACGGGTTGGCATTAAGGGTCAGAATGGCAAGTACCTGCGTGGAGACCAGGGAGGCACGCTGATGGGCGATGGGTTAAGCGTGGACGCCTCTTCCCTGTGGGAGCACTGAGTGCTGTACAGAACCAGAGACACAAATACAGACTCACTCAGAAACAGTTCTCGTACTGACGCCTGTTCAACTAATGACTTTTCAGGAGTGCGTTGTTCATTCATGTTCTTTCTTCAGTATTTTTTTCTGTGAGTAAGTGAAATATGTGCAGTTTTATCTGTTTCTTACACTGTAAATGTTAGTGTCACCCTTTGAATTATCAGACAAAATATTACACTCCTTGCAGTGGTGGATCTAGAATGTTTTAAAGCATGGCCACAATCAGGCCACCCTTCACAGAGAGAGGCCAAGTTTAACACAAGTCACGCACAATTCTTACAGTAAATCAATGAGGTTTGCATACATTTTCCTGATTTTCTACGGCTTTGTTCATTAACTGCTATTTAAAGCCCAGAGGTCAAGCATTTTTTGGATTAAGAAACAACAATACAACTACAATAACTGCTTAAATATTTCCAAATTTGTTTTTTTCTTCAGTAAGAATAACACACATAATAAAATATAAAGGGTTCATGTTCATTGACAATGTTCAAATTTGTAGTTCTGTTTTCACTCTTTGCTCTGTTTTGGGTTCCAACAAGAATATTCACGAGCATATGATAAAATAAAATAACTATAGCTTAATGTTGTTCTGATCATGTTTTCTTTCAAATCTGAGGATAACTCTGAAACTGTTTTAGACCATGCCATGTGATTTTGTTTAGAGGAGAATAAAATGCTAATAATAGTTACCCATATTATCTTTTTTATGATCTGATTAGGCTTCTTATACAGATTAAGGCAAACAATATATTATTATATTGATACTATGATATCAATATAATAACTATGATACTATATTATATTGTGATAAAAGCTATTTCGATTATCAATATAGGTCCATGAAAATACCTAATGATGAGTCTACCTTTTATGAGTGGGGGGGGGGGGGGGGTGGTGTTCAAGATGGCGGACTGAGTAGTCAAGCTGTTTCGTGCTCTCGCAAAATTTCCCAAGTTAGTTTAGTTTGACAAGTTTTTTCCACCTCCAACTGCTAGTATACATACCCCAAGTTGTGGTGTCGATATGGAAGACCATTGTTACGAAATGGAATTAGCTGTAGGTTCGAGCAAAAGGGAGAGAGGAGCTGATTCTGATCCACCCACGCCGAGTAAACCCCAAAAAGGGAAAAAGTCTAAAAAACCAACAGTGAGTGAGGAAAAGGAGGTGCCCAATTCGGCTAAACTGGATGCGATTAATGCCCTTGGAAGTAAGGTAGATTTACAGCACGAAGAATTAAGCTCGCAAATGAAGCAGCACAGTGCGATGATTGCAAGCGTTGCCAAGTCCGTCCAAATAAATGCGCAGGAGTTACGAGAATGCAAAGACAAAATTAAAATGATGGAGTCACAAATTGAAAATCTGTCCGAAGTCAACAATGATGTGAAAACTCGTGTGTTGGAAGAGGAAAGATACAAGAGAAGGTGGTGTCTTCGCATAAAAGGTCTCAAGGAGAACTCTAACGAGCGCATAAGAGAAGATGTGATTCAACTTCTGGGCAAGATAATGCCTGAGTTTGCTTCTATCATGGGGGAGGCTGTGGATGTCGTGCATCGGGTGGGAAGGAAGGAGACTGGTCGTTCGAGAGAGGTGATTATTCTCTTTACCCGCAGACTTGTGCGTGATGAAGTTTGGAAGAGAACCAAGACGTCATCGATCGGTGTGCAAAGAAGCTGGCATACGGTTTGCCGAAGACCTGATGAAAGAAGATAGACAACTGAGACGTGAATTGTGGCCAAGAATCGAACAAGCCAGAAAGGAAGGCAAGGCAGCGGGTTTAGAGGTCCGTTTGGATATATCGAGGGTAAACGCATCTCTTAAAAAGGGGTATTGACTGCTTCTAGTTGATATGAGGTGAGGTGGAATGATAAAGAAATGGGATGTTGTTGTTTTTTTTCTATCCCACAAACGCTACGCATATAGTCTACATCAGTGTTTCTCAACCTCTCCTGCAGGGACCCCCTGACAGGCCATGTTTCTGTTTTAACCCTGAAATGGCACACCTGATTCAATTCATTAAAGGCTTAATGATTAGTTATTAGAGTAGGAAGAGTAGGAATTAGTCAATTAATCAATTAGTCAACTACTCATTAAGCCTTTAATTAATTGAATCAGGTGTGCCATTTCAGGGTTAAAACAGAAACATGGCTTGTCAGGGGGTCCCTGCAGGAGAGGTTGAGAAACACTGGTCTACATCTTTATTTTCTTGTTTCAAATTTTATTTTTGTATTCAATTTGAAGTTTTGGTTAATCGTTCATGTTCGTGTTAAAATCTGATGTCTCATTTTCTTCTTTAAATTGTAGGGGTTTAAAGGACTCAGTTAAGAGAAAGGCAATTTTTTTATTTTGCAAAAGTCAAAAATCACATTGTTTTTTTTCTACAAGAAACACATTCAGAGTTGGCAGATGTTACCTTTTGGAAAAAACAGTGGGGGGATGATATGATATTTAGTCATGGTTCAAATCGATCTGCAGGGGTAGCTACGTACAGTGGTGTGAATAAGTGTTGGCACCCATGCTAAAGTTGCCTAAAAAGAGGAATAAAAAATCATCTTTTGGATATTGATCTTAATGCCTTAATTAGAAAAATGAGGAAAACTCCAACCTTTAAGGACACAAATTTTCTTTGTGAATGAATAATGTATCATAAAAATAAATGTTTTTCCTTAAATTACAGGGTGCATAAGTCAGTGCCCCCCTATGTTAAATTCCCATAGAGTCAGGCAGATTTTTATTTTTGAAAAGCCAGTTATTTCATGGATCCAGGATAATAGGCATCCTGATAAAGTTCCCTTGGCCTTTGGAATTAAAATATCCCCACATCATCACACACCATTCACCATGCCTAGAGATTGGCATGGTTTTTCTTCAGTTAGCCTAATAGCTGGCTTTGTTGACAGAAATTGTTCAAACAAATTCTTAAGAGACTATTTAATACATCAATGTTTCCCAGGACCGGTATTGAGAAGTTATATTTTTCGGCATTATAAGAAGGAAGAAGTGTGTAAAATTAGGACTAATTTTCTTTCATTCCCTGTTAATCCTAAATGTAAAGAGGTGCACTTTAAAATTTTGAACCATATATATCCAACAAAAGAATTTTTAAGATTAAGATTTAATATTGGGGATTCAAATTTATGTCAAATATGCAAGGTAGAGATAGAAACACTTGTTTTTTCAGTGCAGTTTGGTAAACAAATTTTGGAATGATGCATTGTGCTGGTTGCAACAAAGATTACCTGTAAGGCTGATACTGTCGTGGGATTTTGTTAAGTTTGGACTATTAATCAAGGATAAAAAGGTGTCTTTTGTAACTAATAATGTGTTGCTTCTGTTGAAATTTTATATACACAAATGTAAATTTTTCAAAATTCCTCCACGATTTTTGGTTTTTAAGGAGGAATTTAAAGCATATTTGGTGACATTTGGGAAACCGATTGCTTCAAACAGTTTGAGTTTAAAAACTACTGATAGTACTCTGACAGAGGTGGCACGTGTGAAGTTACTTCATTTGAGTCCACTGAAAATGTATATCTCTTAATATTAAACTGAAACACCTTATGTGTAATAGTGAATTAATTAAAAACATGACTTTAACTCAAATCTTTGCAGTTCGCATTTAACGAACATTAGCATACATGTATGTGCTAAAATACTTAGCAAGGAGATTGTCACTGGATCAGCAATACACAGTTACTGCTTTTAAATAAAGCAACAGACAGCATAACATCAGTGTTTTTCTGCTCATCTCTGAATGAAGCACAGGCTCTACTCTCCAGCACAATGGTGACTCACAAAACTCATTAATTAAACTAACAGATCTCTCTTATATCATCCTGTGCAAAACACATAAAACACTTCAGTTTAATATTTACTCTACTTATCAGTTATTGACTGTGCATAACTTTTTTCTTTAAACGTTTACTAATATTCCAGTGAAATTAAATTCTTTTGTTTAGTAAATCTGACTGTTAGTTTTTACAGAATATTACTGTTTTTTCTTGATTTTACGGTAATCTACTGGCAGCTGTGGTTGCCAGTAAATTGCTGTTTTTCTACAGTTGTATGCCATAAATTAATTTACAGTTGATTGCCGTTAAATTACGCTTCACTCAGTTTTTTATTTATTTAACACATTTAACCCTTTCAACCCCACTTCAGTTTTAAATGAACACTTGTGTGTCCACACTACAGAGTGTTGGAGTAACACTGAAGCAGTGTTGAAGTTAATGACATAATTCAGTGATTAATCAACTGATGATTGAGCATTAGTGATGCACACCTGATGCTAACAAGCATAATCACTGAAGGACAGAGGAACAACAAGAAGATAAAAAAGCAAAACACAAGACCTACAACTGACTTCAGCCACAGAAGACATTAAATCTGTGAAGATCTCCGCAGAGGAGGATTAAACAATGCAAAAAAAAAAAAAAAAAAAAACATTTCTATCTTCACTTATTACTAACAGGATTTACTTTATTTGTTTATATACGTCTACAGAAATTCCTATTAATAATTAACAGAGGTGTAGATGTTGTTTTGTTTCATTTGATGTTACCATTATGAAGACCAGTGTTTGCTTTAGTTGGGGGTCTTGACCCTTGACTGTAACATTAGTGTTTCTTTGGTTGCTGTAACTGTGTTGTAAAAACATGTTTGTTATAGCAGAAACCAAGCCAACAAAAACTTAGATCAAATGTTGCTGGTTACGTTTTGAGTATTTCATCAAATATGGATCACTGATCTCATCCAGAGTCTAACCAATTATCAAAATTGTGTTTATAATACAGTTTAATTATATATTACTGCACTGTAACTACAGCAAAATATCAATTTAAAACTCATCATTCACTGAAGAAATTTGAACTGCTGCTTCAATTAGTCACACACAAACATCAAGAATCAGCCAATGAACCTCAACAATGGTGACAACCAACAAATAAGATAATACCAAATCTGAACATCACAAAACACACTACTTAAAGTCAACACAAAACCAACAGCAAAAACAAAAGCAAAAAGTAAACATTAAAGAAAATGACCAGACAATTCAGCTGCATAATTTATTCATGCCGCAATGCATGCTGGGAGTCATGCACAATTTTTTTTGTACTATGCTGGTACCCAGCATGCATTACAACATGACACTTTTTTGATTGTCACCATTGTTGAGATTCATATGTCGATTCTTGATGTCTGTGAAATTTTCTGAGAACTGGCTTTTTTAAAATTCTTCATATTTTCTGCTTGTAAAAACAGTGATAGATCACGAGATGTTAAATCACAGTGATAATATAATCACATATACAAAAATCACCGTAATAAATCCACTGGACTTTAAAAATATCAGTGCATCAGACCACTATATGATTATTGTGACCATTAACAAATAATCACTGTCATATAAAACAGTTTTCTATCAGCTTTTTTTGAAGTAGCTAATGTAAGACACAGCTACCACAGCCAAACAAACACCAAAGCTCAAAAGTCAAGGGTCAAGAGCCCAACTAAAGCAAACACTGCTCGCCATCATGGTAACATCAAATGAAAATAAATTGACATTAAAGCTCTGTCACCTTTTAATGTGAACTTCTGTAAACGTCTGACAGAAGTAAAAGCAATCTGATCAGTAATAAGTGAAGCTGGTAATGCTGTTTGTGGAGTTGTTTAATCCTCCTCTGCCAAGATCTTCAGATATTTAATGTCTTTTATCTTCAGTTGATTTGATATTTTTTCTGTTCTTCTTGTTCCTCTTTCCTCCAGTGATTCTGCTTGTTAACAGTAGGTGTTCATCAGTGTCTGAATTAACTTTGAAATTGAACTTAATTAACTAATTAATTATTCACTCAGTCAAGTTCACTATATTAGTGAATTAATGTAGGGAATAGTGAATGAGGGTATAGGGTGTGATTTTGAACACAGCCTCTGAGTGTCGACTTTGATCGCTGTTAATTCACAGTATATTCCTGTTGGCTACTTTCTCGAAAACGACATATATCACCCAGAATGCATTTTTCAACGGTATATTGCTGTTTTAATGGAAAACGGCATGTTACTGTCAAATTGTGGCCGTTTTTTTACAGCAATTTTTTACAGTGTACCTTACCTTGGATATGGAGTGTTTGTGTGAATGTAACTAGCTGTACATCAACTAACATCATACCCTTTTCACTAACAAGTTGGATCAAGTTTGTACAATGTTCTTTAGAGTGGGTGCATTTAAATACAAAAGCTTTTTTACAATACAAATCCCCAAAAAGCTGTGGAAAAATATTAAATCACAGAAGGCCACATTCCAGATGTGCCAATTCATGTTGGCTACCATAGAGAATGCTACATGCAGTACACTAACAAAATAAATATTGAGAGAGCCAGCAAGAAGAAATAAAAGACAGTACAGGAAGTTGAAGGTTTGTAAGGCAGCTTTATAGTGGTTAAGTGTAGTTGTTTGACCTCATACGTTTGGATAAATCATGGTATAAATGCTTAGAATCCTTTTTAACCCCAAACATAAATTATTGACATTTACATCTCAGAAATAGTGAAAAAACATACAGATATAATTATATAATGTAATAACATATATTAAGTTAATTATTGTATATTTATTCTTATAAAAGTTGAATATGTATTATCTTAGCATGACTATCTTTATAACTAAATGACAATTCAACTATTTTGGTCAAGCAGGCTTTAGTAGTAATATATATAAAATTGGGTTTCCTGCATTCGAGTTCTATTGTATCTCAACGGTTTCTCTAGTGCTTGGGAAGCTCAAAGTGTAGGTGATATAAGAATATTCACATCTATTCTGAATCAACGATTGAGAGAAAAAGCACAAACTGCATGGTAAACATCAATTTTTACATAATAAGAAGTTGAATATATATTCACAATGCAAGCCAACGGTGGTACAGGAGAGCCACATTGCATCTCTACATAACATGCAGTTGGTACGATCTGTTATTGTTCAGATGCTCAGGGCACTGTTTAGCTATAGAAACGGGTAGATGGAACAATATACCTATGACAGAGAGAATCTGTAGTTATTGTAAATTAACTAATACCTCTGTGATTGAAGACAAGAAGCATTTCTTGTATGATTGTTCTTTGTACACATATCTGCGTAAGAAATATTTGAGTGATCTCACACTTGTGGGTTATGTTTGTGTTGATGTGTCACCGGTTTGTGAGTCGAAGCATGCATGGAGATTGGCATTGTATATATATCATGGAATAAAAAAAAGAGCATCTGTCATGCTATTGTGACTTTGGAACTATGGGCCGAGAGGCAGTGTATTCCTGAAATAAAACTAAACTATATTAGAACATTTAACATATATTAAAAACAATAAATAGATCCCTCTGAAACTATGCACACAAAAAATAACCCCTGCCCATGTAAACCCTGCCAGGCCAGACCATGGATGTATTAAGAAAAAGGCCAGACATAGCCCTGTGTCTTAATTGGCATTTTAGTCAAGATAAACTAATAAAAAGCTTGTATAGACACAGCAATATCTATTAGACACATTTTTCAACATATAGCGACTGAAAATGTGCTCCAATCAGATGAGCAAAACATTAAAAGGGTTTTATAATGAACCGTGAAAAACAAAGGGCATTTTCATTGTTTTAGCAGAATAAATGTGTCAGGGCTTAGTCAGATCAGGTCAAGAAGATGTCTCACAGCAGGGTTGAGGATCTGGGATTACCTGGGGAAAAAGATTAGCAGAGTTTTAAACAGTGTAGTAAAATTATTGGTTCCTGCCACAGTCTAATAAATGAGGATTTACATTTATGAGGCAATTTATGAGGAAAGTGTAACTAGATGATGCTAGGTAAAATGCATACAGTAATCACACCTTGTGTCAATATGAATAATAAAAGCATACCATTGAAGTGGTTATCCAACTTGGTATCAGCTTGTAGTTGCAGTAACTTACCTGAAAATAAGGTTGACATTTTTAGAAAATTTGTCATGAGTAATTAATACACTAAACACTTGATGATAAAATGTATAACATTAAGGATAAATATTGTAATGTTATTTTATACATGGTATCTCTTCCATGACTAGCTATTAGGTGATGTAGCTAGTAGATGTAAACGGTAACACTTTACAATAAGGTTCATTAGTTAATGCATTAACTAACATTAACTAACCATGAGCAATACATTTGTTACTGTATTTGTTAATCTTTGTTAACGTTAGTTAATAGAAATAGAGCTATTCATTGTTTGTTCATGTTAGTTCAGAGAGCATGAACTAATGTTAACAAGATTTTAATAAAGTATTAGTAAATGTTGAAATTAACATGAACAAAGATTAATAAATGCTGTATAAGTGTAGTTCATTATTAGTTCAATGTTAACCGTCTAAGGCGCGCCTCACCTATTGAAAACCGCTGCAATAGCCTAATAAGAATTGTGGGAAAGCAATTTTTTGTTGTATATGGTCTGGCATTTACCCTATGCATTTACCTCAATACAAGTGGCGCAACTGTCATTTATTTCCTCGTTCCAAACCCGGAAGTGTGAAAAGAATCCTATAGGGGGAGCTGCTGGATGTTTACCTCCTGTATCACAGAAACCGAAAGCAGCCGATGACTGTAAAGACGCCATTTCTGAACATAGAAAATCAGCAATCGCTTCACATGTGACAGTAAGTTCGTTAAACTTTTAATAGCTGTAATATCGATGGATTATTTGCGTCTAAACATACCTTATGACGAACTCAAACTCAAATAGGCCTAGGCTACATGATAAAGTTGAAGGTTACTTCCGTTATATTCCGTTACCTGCCTTAACAACACGTCAACTGTAACTCATAAAATGGTTAAACTTACACTTAACTTTAACAGGAGTTAAATACGTATTATTTTTATTATCTATATCATAATGTGTGTTCATGGGCGTCAGTTTAGTTTGAAATGTGCTGGGACAGAGACGCATTTGGAAGTGCATTTTGAGAAGTGCTGGGCAATGACGCATTCATTTTTGTTTTGAAAGACGATGTCCTGTAGCTTATTAATGTAAATAAATACAAATGTATACAAACATGTGAATCTTGTCCGACTCGTTTTATGAAGAAAGCCTTAAGTTTTCAAAAACCACATAGCCTATAACCCACTATCCTGCTTCATAGTACCACGTTGACAAGACATGACGTGGTAACTTTACCTAAACAATGATTACCAAATTTCTCTCTCACATTGCTCCTCATAACCACTGAAAACGGTAAAAAAAGAATTTAACCCAAAGTCCAATTATTATGGACGTCTGACATTAATTAAGCGTTTCTGCTTCACATTTTCAGCAGCGGCTGTGGGTTACTCCCCTACTCATAAGCTTATATAAAGTTTTACGTGGTTTAATGTACCCAAACAACGATCACCAAATTTCTCTCTCATATTGTTCATCATAACCACTGAAAACTGTCAAAAAGTCTAACCCAAAGTCCTATTATTATGGAGGTTATCTGACATTAAGCGTTTATGCTTCATTGAGGTTATTGTAGGAAAAAGCGTAACTGTTTAAAGGGGTGGTTGATTGCGATTTCACTTTATTCATTTTAAATAGTGTGTAATGTTGCTGTTGGTGCATGAACATTATCTGCAAAGTTGCAGCGCTGAAAGTTCAATGTAAGCAGAGATATCGTCTTTTAAAAATCAGGAAGTGTAAATGCCTACAAAAACGACTCGATTGGGATTACAGCTGGGTTTTAGACGTCACTAACCCATCAACCCTCCCTCCGGAATCTGCAAAAAAGGGCATGGCCATATTTCAACGTTAAAACCAGAGGCAGCAGTTGTTGGGCCACAACCTGTTGTAAGACTTAATAATTTTAGACGTATTTGTATAATTTTAGACGTAGGCCTAATGGTTTAGTTTTATCAAGGACGTAAACAAATGCCAGCGCTGGCACTTGGTTATGCTATTTCGTGTTTCTATCGCAAACGCGTACAAACATTTTGGACCTGAATTTGTAATCATATAGATTTTGTAAATGTATTTGCCATGTATAGCTACTTTATGGCGTAATTTTTCGATTTGATCATGAACGTAATCAATGTCAACAGTGTTTGTTTAAAGTAGCCAGTTATATCGATGTTATTTTGTGTGTAAGACAAAGGTGTATAAAGTTAAACAATTATATGTATTACTCATGTAATCATTTGTATTAAATGTTTAATCAAGATAAAAACGTATCTCAAAAAGCTAACAGGCAGCAGTAGCATTTTCAACAGGGTATCAAACTTCTTATGTAATAATAGAAGAATAGAATAATAATAATTCAAAAACGTACCATTCAGAAAGTTTTGTAACAGCCGTGTTTGGGGAGGTTCTGCTTGACTCTTGTTGTAGAAATTTTAATAGTCATTTATCTAATCTATTCAATGTGTAAAAGTATATGTGTGTACGTGCTTGTGCGTGACGGTTCAGGAATATATGGGACAGGACATCTTGACCTTAGGAATGGTCAGGTTTGGCTAGTTTATTCCAGTACCAGTTTGTGTCCTTAAGAAAAAACTGAACAGAAGTGGGGGCCTTATCTGGGTGGAAAAGTACAGCGGGTGAGAAGGAACCTTGAAAAGAGTACAAAAGCTGTCTCATGTCTTCCTGGTGCGCGCCACTCACTTCACAGAATGTAACGGCTGTGATGGCGACTGGGCCTTCTTGCAAGAAACATTATTTCTCCTTTTATTAATTTGACTCTGAGTGTCTCTTACGCAGTGATGGTGTTTAACAGAAGTTTTTGCCACAACATTTGGTGTCAGAGTGGGATTCCTTGGCAGTGCCTTCTGGACCTGAGAGCGGACGGTGTTTGGCCACCTGGACTGAGCAGTTCCAGCTCTACCTCGTAAGTTTCAGAGAGAGGGGCCGACCGCTATCAGGGCCAGGAGAAGCTCCACTGGAATCAGATGAAAACGAACCCGTGGCAACTCAAGACATCTCTGGTAAGAGACGGCTAAAATATTTTTCTTTTGGGCTAAAATATTTTTCAAAGAGTGAAACTGAACCATACTGGCTGAGGGCTGTTTCTGTGGTACGTAATCTGAGATTAATTGAGATCTATATAGATCAAGAAATTTCAAACAGATACGAGGGAAAATAATCTGAGATTAATTGAGGTCTGTGACAGATCAAGAAATTTCAAGCAGATAAATAATCTGGGATTAATTGAGAACTGTGACAGATCAAGAGATTTCAAACAGATAGGTAACCTGAAAATGAGTTGTTCCACCACGGAGCAATTTGTTTTTAGGTGCTGAGGCTAATTAGGGGGAACCAGAACAATCGTAACAGATTTTTTGGTAAACCATAGTTAGGAGGGCACTAATAGTGCAACCCGACCGATTTGGGTTAAAAGAAAAGAATCGGGTTTGTTGGGGACGCCTAACAGACTAAAGAAAACGCGCGTTGAAGAGAAATCCACAGAGAACAGAGAAGCAGCAGTATGGGGATGTCTCAAAAGCAAGCTTGCGAAATTTGGTACACCGGTTTTCTGTCAAATGAGATAAAATTAAGGGCAGAAATGTATGATATTGAGCGCCACAAGATTAAAGGTGGTGCGGGGAACAGTTGAACAGGGCAGTGAGAAATAAAAGTGTCTGCGTTCAATGTGTGTAAAAAATGTGAACAGATAAGGAAATGTTGGCTTGAAGATAAAATGTCGAACTGCCAGGAGAAATAATGTTTTTACTTCTTCATCCAGTAAATGGATGCATGACATTAGATGTCTATAGAACTTAAAGTTATACGATAAGGATTGAAGTAGCAAGCAGCAATAAGGCTGTCTGTGTGAAATAGAGTGATAGAGTGATAGAAAAAGAGAGAACTGTAAGTGAGAAACTTGATGGAAGAGGGAAGTGAAAAACAAGAAGGTTGGTGTGTGAGATATGTTTATGTGGGGATTGTGCAAACAATCAAGTTCTGGTTAGATAATGAAGGAACTGGCATGTTTGAGAAAAGAAAGGAGAGGATACAGAATGAAAATGGCATGTAGGGGAAGATTGAGATGAAATATAGTAGGGAAAAAACTATATGTGATGAAAATAAAATGTCTGACAGAATTTAAGTCAAATTAACTGTTTAATTGGTATGAAAATACAGTTTTAGAATAAAATAAGGCATTGTATGATTGACAGGAATTAACATGACATGAAGAATGTTTTAAGCAGTATGGGGAACAATTCTATATTTTTAATGGTAAAATAAAGATTGAAATTAGGTTTAGTTTTAGTTTGACAAACATTGTTTTTGAACCTAAAGGGTCTAATGGGGGTAGTGAAAGGAATGGATTTACCATCCATCTTCGTTTATTATGACAGGATAATAGCAAATTAGTAAAATGTAAAGACAGCTATGTCCAAAGATTCGGGAAAAAAAATCATGCCAATAATAATGATGAAGATTTTAATTCAGATTGTTGTATCTGCCACTGGTGGACTGTAAAAGAATATGGAGCACTGCTTATCAGTGGGTGTGTTTGCATTCCTGAATGGAACACAGCTGCTTCAAGGGTGTGCAGTAAGGTAGAGCAGAAGGAGAGTGTTTTAATTATGGTCAGCAGGACCATTTTAACACGAAACTGTAAATGCCCACTAAGAAGGTGTTTGAAAATGTGATAGTGACACATTTCTGGTAATAATGTGGGATTGAAAGTAGATCAGTGTTTAAATGACGATATTAACATTTTCGTCTGAGAAAGAATAAGAGATAAAAAAACAAGGTCAAAAGATTGAAGTCTTAAAGTGAATCCTTTGAAAATATCTATAATAGTAATTTTTATAAGTGAATTGATGAATAAATTGGATGTAAAATTATGGATAATGACAACAAATGTGAGTTGCAGAAAGGAAAAAGTAACTAAAAGGATGATTGTGTTTTAATTAAACATTTTAAAAAGGGTTTAGATTATATAGAACTAGAATAATTAAATAAGATCAAATAAGCAGAGGCAGTAGGCTACTGAATTAACAGTTCCTAAAATGTAAAATGTAAAAGGCATCTGATTAAACAAACAGCTTGAAAAGTGTTGACCATGAGAGAACTAGAAGCTGATGTTTTGCTTTTAAAAGATAAGTTTGTTAGGAGCTGTAATGAAACAGCTCGCTTATCTGAATCTGATGTGTGCTGTGGCTGTACACGGCCAGTACGACAGACACTCAATCTGAGTGGAGATCTGTAACGTCTAAATTCCCTGTATGGGCAAAAGACAACTATAAAATGATGTTTATTTGGAAACAAATGTTATTTCTGGCAAAGATGCCTTAAGCTGGGATAGTTAAAAGATTATAGATAAAAGTTTGATGATTAGAAGTTTATGAGAGAACAGTGTACCAATCCTGAGTGCCTCAGAGTCTCTCTCAGTCACTTTCAGCTAACAGGCTGTTATCTGACCCTGTGTCATAAGTAATAATAAGCTATTTATAGTAAAGCACAGTGTTTCAGTTGAAAAATCAGACACAGAGATGTTAAAGAAACCATTGCCATTAAGAGGGCAATTTGTATTGGTGAATGTTTTAAATGTAAAACTGAACGACTTTAAAGAAGTCTTTAAAATAATAATGCAGACCTTAAATGATAGAAATAACATTTTTGATTATTTTATTTTAGGACCAGTAACTTCTTTGTCTTATCTTAAGTCTCCACCATTGAAACAGGCCCGATGGCTACGGCTAAAGATGTACAGTAACAGTACACTGAATGTATGGTTGTGATCTAAATTCACTGAGTATAATCTAAATAGCTAGGTTGATGATTTTAAGATGGTTAATGGATTTTAGTGATTAAATACTGCTGTTATTAACCTGTCTCCCTGTGTAAACACTATTAGGCAATCAGAATGGCTCTGGTGACTCTTGAACGTGCCTTTCCTAAGCTCCAGAAAGCAGCTGAGTTCTGTTAAAGGAAACTGATTGTGTGATGGGAGAGAGCGGTTACCAGTTTGTAAGCGGTCACCAGTGGGCACGAGATAATCACCCCACGACGGGTAAGATTCTCTTTGGCCAGACAGAGGGCAACCTAAGCCAGGGGATTATCGTAAAGTCACTGGGCATCTCCAGAAGGAGGTGTTATATGTGAGAAAAGGTATGAGAGTTGAGCAGGAGCTGTGAGGCCAGCAGCGTCCTTATAGCATTGAGAGGTGAGATGCGCTGTGAGGAGTTACGGCATGTCTGACCCAAGAGAATGTGAGCTCCTCCATACTACTCACCAGAAGAAACCGCATTAATGGTTGTGACAAGTATCTGCAATTATGCCAGGGGACAACACCCTGAAGAGGAAAATTAAAGATAAAGAGCTAACGGGAATGGGCTTTCAGGAGACAGCTGAGAAATGAGGGGATTGCCATTGTTTGTTGTGGAGACAGGAACAAAACTTTTTATGTATTGGCTGCCTCATGGGCAAGAATAAGAAAACTTATAGAAGTGTTGATTTTGAACTAATATGTTTTAACTCCTGGAGGTCGTTTGACATGGTGGGTGGCTAAAGACGAAGACAGTTTTTGATTTGAGAAAAGTCTGGATAACAAAATTTAATGGTAAAAGGATAGTGATTAATTTAATGTAATTATTATTTGTTAATAAGAGAGAGAGACTGTTTGAGTGGAGGAAGGGATGGTAAACTGTGTCTGTCTTTCTGTTGTCGGCCTGCTAGAGCAAGCTGAAGCAAAATAATGATAAGGAAAATTAAACAAAGCAACCCAGAAGACTGAAAATCTAATGAATAATGAACAGAAATGCTTTGGAACTGGTTAAGAGACCATGTAAAATTAGGTAAAAGCTACAGAAAATGTGAAGTTTAAAATCTTAAAATTTAAATCTTTTTAGCAATAATATAAAGAAAGGCGAACATTGAGAATGAGTAGTTAAGAGATGTGTGTCTAGTATGTGTGTGTGATGGTGACAGCACTTTAGGTCTTGTATGTATTAGTTTAGGGTACTAATATTCCGCCTGAATAGTGAGTATATTGTTTCATCATTACAGATGGGTTAAGGCAAATGACAAATTTTAAAGAAGCCGATAATTGTGTGTGGATCCGATGAAAAGACGATACAGAACATAGGACGAGCTTTAAATTGATTGGTCATTAAGCTCTGTCTGGTATTAATTACTTTTGTCTTTTATGATGTTGATTTGAATTACGTTCTGGATCAGTTTAAGTATTTGTGTAAATTGGAATTGTGGAGTTGTAGATCACCATCTGGCATGGCCTGAGATAAATGAAAATGTTATAGATTTGATGGCAACAACAAAGTGACATATTGGCTAAGTCAAACATGAAATTATCAAGAGAGCCCCTAAAAATGTAGGATTATTGTAAGCAGAAGGATGAGAATGTTATTTGACTGACATTGACCAAGTCTGTACACCACGACCTGACTTGATAGAAACAATTGATGACTTTGAAAATGTTTTTAGATGACTGATTTAAGAGACCAAACAACAGGCCCGAAAAGCAGGATACACTGTGAGGCTCAGGGCCTTTGCCCTTCAAATACTTCGTTGAGCAGATGATAATGTGGCTTTAAGTGAAGAATGTAATATTTTTGTTTCAGAGGCAGATAAAGATGTCTGGAGGAAATTTGTCTGAAGGACAACGTTTGGGTTAGTGTTGATGCCAACTTTATCAAAACACTATGTTAAATGTTATGTTAAATTGATGCTCGAGTTGTGTCGTGCATCAAGAGGGAGATGGTATAACAATTGCCAAATATGGTTTACTAAGGGACAATATATGTTGGGAGGACACTGGGTCTAATTGGGTAAAAGGCCGTCCCAAACAAAATTTGCTTTCTGTAAATGTATTTGCAGGACTGTTTCAACAGGAAACGCCGGGGCAGATGTGGCAGCGAAGGTCACGGCAGAACAGTAGACAAAAGAAACTACGTGTAGTTTTACTATCTGAAAATAACCTCGACATTTTGTTTTCTTTACAGAGAATGGAGCAGAGCATAACTTAAAATTTTCCTTTCACAGAATGTCAGGATTGGATTGCAGCTAACAGAATGATTCTGTTCCAAAATGTATTAATATTGTGTTGTTGACATGAGTAAAGTGGGTTGAATGTTAATGTAATAGTTGAATGAGTTTCAGGTTGTTGGAGTGGCCAGATGTTGAGAATAAATTTGGAATTCATAATGTATATAATCAGTAAACAAATGGTGAAAATTCCACAGGTCACACCAGAAGGACGACCAGCAGCACTAACAAAACACTTAAGATCTCCATTCACAGGTGACAGAGGCTATGGTCCACTCCACAAACAAGGTTGCAAGGATGGAGATTGCAACACCACCGTCCAAACATCTCACCTTAAACAACGCCAACGAGATTTGATTGGTCACTGATTAATTAGAAAGTATTTTAGGAAAATGAATGGATTGTTTGATTACTCTTTGGGGTTTCGGGGGTAGGATTGTCAATATTGTGTGTTTCCAGCTCAGTTAAATTGGTAAAATGACAGTTTTATCCAAATGATGATGACAATGACAAGAAATGTGATGAAGATGATTCTAGTAGTGGAAGCTACAGTGACATGTGTTAGACATTTGGTGTTTGTTTTTCTTTTCTTTTTCTTCTTCCTATGAATGTTTTTGTTATGAACAGATGGTTAAAAGCTGTGCTTATCCGCTATGTGATAAGGTACAAGGAGAGGGTTTTGAAATGAAGGGTTTTATTATACTTTTCTTATACTTTATATTTTGATGTAACCACTGTGGATTGATGATTTGTTGTTTTTCTAACTAGTCTGTACACTATTTCTTATTTAACTAAGGTGACTGAGGGTCAAGCTATGCTTGGGGTACAACAACAGTGATTGTTTATCTAGCCCGGCTTTAGTTGAATTCTTTATCTGCTTGCTAATACTTAAGGGACTATCCTTACAAAAACAGCCTAAGCTTTTTCTTTTCAAAATGTTATTTTCACAAATGTTTAAGAAGAGTGATCAGTTATGTGAAAACAGAGATGAAGAGTAGTGTGATGATATGACTTAAAATTTGTCTTTTTGTTTATTATTGTGATTATGGGTAATCTGAATGATAAAAAGTGTGGAATTGTTGTAGAAATTTTAATAGTCATTTATCTAATCTATTCAATGTGTAAAAGTATATGTGTGTACGTGCTTGTGCGTGACGGTTCAGGAATATATGGGACAGGACATCTTGACCTTAGGAATGGTCAGGTTTGGCTAGTTTATTCCAGTACCAGTTTGTGTCCTTAAGAAAAAACTGAACAGAAGTGGGGGCCTTATCTGGGTGGAAAAGTACAGCGGGTGAGAAGGAACCTTGAAAAGAGTACAAAAGCTGTCTCATGTCTTCCTGGTGCGCGCCACTCACTTCACAGAATGTAACGGCTGTGATGGCGACTGGGCCTTCTTGCAAGAAACATTATTTCTCCTTTTATTAATTTGACTCTGAGTGTCTCTTACGCAGTGATGGTGTTTAACAGAAGTTTTTGCCACAACACTCTCTTCATCGCCGCTTTCTGGGTCTGATTCGGGCTCAAACTGATACGACAGTATCGACACCATTATTTACATTAACCGGAGCACATGAAACTCACGCCCGTAAAGGTAAGGGGCGTGACGGTTCCGGACAACGTGCGCTACGCAGTTTAGCCAATTACAACACACCGGCCCAAACTAACCAATCTGAGCCCACTGCCTCTTTCTGAGGGAGTGGTTTCTGTAACAACATTGGGTATTACATTAAATTAGCTCAAATTATATATAGGGAATTTGAATAATTAATCACGAATATGATTAATATATTGCATATTACAGTTAAATTATTGAAGTTGAAAATAGGTCGGTTGTACATATGAATGATCAATCACAACGAATTATAATTCCTCATTCATATATCAATGGTCCCCTTCCAAATCGATTATATGAGATAACCTTTAATGGAATTAATTTAGCTATCGAACTGTTTGTCCAGCAAACGGCCGTAAGATTAACTCATCAATTTTCCAACAAAAATTATCTCTTTCTTAATAATTACAAGAAAGCTGTTTTCTGGCCATGAAAAATCACCTTCTCTTGTTATTATAAAAGTTGGGTTACTCAAATAGTAACAAATTGTAAAGCTTTGTAGCTAAAGATCAAACAATTCATTGACTTTGTAAAATGAGTATCTCAAAAGCAATCAAGGATATAATGGTTTTAATAAAATGAAACTACGGATACAGAATTATACATTTAAACACGGGATACATGTATGTACAGTAAACAGTAAAACTAATGAAACAGAACGAATAACAAAAGGGAGTGAGAGAGAGAGAGAGAGATTGAGTGAGGGAGGGAGAGAGAGAGAGTAAGAGGATGAGACAGAGAGAGAGAGAGAGATTGTAAGAGGATGAGAAAGTCAAGTGAAAGTAAAGATCAGGATGAGAGAGATCACCCGGGGTGATCGCAGCATGACAAAAATCACAGACAACGTAACCCTTAGAGAGACACCAAGAAATCACATCAATCAAATCAATAACCTATACTTGCATAATGGTTCTCTTGTGTTGCTGAGGAACGCAGAGTCGTGTGCGTGTTTGTCCATCGGTATAGGTGTGTTCTCTCGTGTCTTCCGGGGCGAGCAGACTCGCGGGAAGTTTAAAGGTTCACCGAACGTGAAGTTGCCAAGGAAATAATTCAGAGTTCATCTCCCGTGGAGGGAGAGGCGAATATGAAAATAAAACTTAGTAAAGAAAAGAAAAACGGAGAAAGCTCCCTAAAAGGGAGCCATGGGACCGGAAGCCTCTCACAGGGACATTGCTCTCAAGTTCTCAGAAGTGCCCAAGTGCTCAAGTGCTGAAGTGCCCAGAGAAACTTCTGTATCAGTCTCTTATGGAGAGGAGGGGTTCACGCCTGCTTCGCATACGTGACCAATAATCTTAAGAGTGTCTCGAGCGGGAAAAGTTCTTCTTTGTCTTGTCAGGATAATTTATGATGGTATAAAATTTTGTCATTTCTACCCAGAAAGATTGGACTCACAGAACAATACACTTACTGTAATATCATATGTATGACTGGCTCGGTCACATCACAACGGTCACACACATACCAAGAATGTCACGAAAAAGTAGAAGAAACATTAAAGTAATTCATATGCAGAATTATACACTATCAATGTTCACTCACACGATAAAGCCATAATACCAACTACCACTACCTAGAAAAGATCAAATTCATGTTTATACATTTCTTAAGTGGTTATACTTATAGAAAATATAAGATTGCAGAGTTTATTCCTCTCTCTTTATCAGAATTCAAGTGGGAGCTGTGATTCCCTTGGAATTTCTTTTCGGGGTCATAAAGTTTTATGACCTAGCACGAGGGAGAGTTAAAGAAAGTAATCCTGTCTTTGAAGGGAATCTTTCTTTGGAAGTACACTTAAGAAGTTACAGACTAGTCTTCAAATTACATCTATAGAATAAGACAAAATTAATTAAATATGCATGCATACAGGAAGGTCAGATACAATTCTATGTTATATACATTAAAAGGACATTTCTATCCTAAGTTACCCACAAAGGACGTTTGTGTGTGTGTGCGTGTATGGGTATCCTTATGATCAGCATCTGTCCATCCGTGGTGTGTACCACGTGAGGGTTTCAGTTCTCAAGAGGGTTTAGTTCAAGACAAAAGGTAGTTGTGTATGTAAATTCACTTATCAGCCTAGCGGCGTAAGAAGACAATAATTGATGAGAGGGGGAAATTTTAGCTTGAGACTGAATGGTGGCAGTCTTATGCTGGTGACTGGACAAGGGTTCGCGAACAAAGGGGACCAGTTTCTTTATTGCGCAGTGCGTCGTAAACTAAGTTAATTAATGACCTGATGGTGGTCACCAAATCACATGATTCAGGGTTTGTGAATTAAACATATATGTGTCCATATTTGTTCAGTAGTGATAGGAAAACAGGATTCGGTCAGTCGCTACATTTCATAGAATCAGGAAGTCAACCGGTCGTGCAAATGACAGAGGAGAAAGCGGCTTACAATAAAGGTGAAATTTATGAAAAATAAGACTTTTTAAAAAAAGAAAAACCATGAATACATGTTATATTGCACCCCATAAACACAATCATGCAAAGAAAAAAGGCAGTAAACCACCCCTTTAATGTACCTAAATGTAACACGGTTACATAAACGACGATCATTGATCAACAAATGCCTGGTTAGATTTTTTGACAGTTTTAAGTGGTTATGATGAGCAATACAAAAGAGAAATTTGGTTATCTTTGTTTAAGTACATTAAATCACGTAAAGCTTTTTCACGTTAAGCGTTTTAGAATGACCCAAGGAAAATAGGCCTGGCCTGCCATAGGCTACGTGTTGAAGTTCAGTGGGAAAATGTGTGGCTATGCCTTTTTATTCAATATTTTGATTGAATTCCCAGTACAATTGACCATATCTACACACAACACAACTTCTGCACTACAAATTTTGCCAAGATTAAAAAAAGCAAAAATATGTGTCGCACAGATGAAAGTTACATGATGACTGACATCACCCAATCATGTACGATTCATTTCAGTCCAAACAAAGGAACAAGTTCCATTTGGTGTGCCAACCACCCTCGCCCAACCTAGAGCGTATCCCAATGTTACAGTTGTTGCAGTGTTATGAACAGAGAAGGGTGTAGCCAGCAGAACAGCTAATTGAGCTCGAGGTTTTCAAAAAAAAAGTGGTGGGTACAAAATGACTCGCCGTCCCCACCGAAATCAACGCCTATGTGTGAGTTGAGTGACGCAGTAATACTGGGGAAATAATGTGTGGTCAATAGGATAAACTTCAAAATAACATCATATTTGCTTAATGCAAGATTAAAAAACGGATTATGAAAAACACCTGCAAGAGTTCAGCAGTGTCATTAAAGTGAAGGTGTGTTTGAAAGTGTGGCCGACATGTTGCTCTACAAACAAACACTTTACTGGAGAAAAACTGTTGACGTTAAGTTAAAATGAGTTAAATGCCATTTATATAAAATGTTCAATTCAATTGTGTTTTGTGCATGTCCTCTGTGTCCACATACAGGCCTTTAAATAAAGTGTCACATTAAGGAGGAGGAGGAGAAACTTGCCTGTAAAATGGAGTGTGTGTGAGGAGAGAGAGGAGGAGAACCGGACCTGTAAAATGAGTGTGTGTGAGGAGAGAGAGGAGGAGAACCGGACCTGTGAAATGAGTGTGTGTGAGGAGAGGAGGAGAGGAGGCGTCTGTTCACACTCAGAGAGCGGCATCTCCAGTATCCAGCTGTGTGGTCCATGAAAAGTAACGACTCCATGAATATCCCCCCTAATCTCAGTGATGGACCTGCTGTGACCTCTGACCCTGTGTGAGTATCATGAAGTTCAGGGCTGTCTGGGCAAGATATTATATTGGTTCATCGCCTCTAAAAACTGTTAAAAACACGCACTAAGACAGAAACAAGTGTGTGTATGGTTGCACAAATAATTGTTAAAATAAAGGGCAAAAAGTCTATATAAAATGTGTTTCCAAATTAAAATATATTGATAGATTATAGTCTTGGAATCCAGATAACTAGTTAGACTCATTAGTATCTTACCTGGTGACCCTATTCTTGAACATAGACTGGAAAATTACATATCCAAACTTAACCTGTCAAATTTGTCTCAAACTATCAATATGCTCTGGGAGTTTTAGGAGCATTAGCCAATATGGCCACAAGGTGACATTCAAACTTCATTCAGTGATTTAAAACTTGAAGAATTTTAATTCATAAATGCTTTGGGCTACTGGCCTCTTTTGATAAAAGATACATAGGATTTTATTGCTGAAGTGAAAACAAGCAACAACAGAAGCAAAAATATAAAGTGTTACACTGAACTCACATTAAATGTAAATAAAATGAAAAAGTTCTCACTAGTGGTCCGTTCCAGTTAAAGTAACACTAAGTAGCTTTTCCTCTTCGGTCGCCCTACTGGTTGGAAACGAAATTTTCCATTGCCGCTGTCGTAAATAATTTAGCCTACCGTCGCACACACGCTCGCTGTTTATCCAGCACCGGCTTTAGAATGAACGATGTCCACAGACAAGGTAGAGTGTTACATGATTTCATGAAAGGATGATGTATTGCGACATCAGAAACGAAGAAAAACGAAATAATGACTATTGTAGCGCTTGACGTAAAGCAGTCTAATTTTGTAGTTCTTTTTGTGCACGGGTTCCTACCCGAAACCCGAAGTTACATAGTGCCAGTAAAAGCGATACAGACCACGTCAGGCTATGGTAGACGTGTCATTTAACTTATTTTAAGTCGATGTACCATCACAAGGGTCTTGGAAATATATTATGAAGGTTGAAAAACTACATAGTGTTACTTTAAAATATTGTAAAGTAACTCCTCAAAATATTAAATAATGACTCACACAAATAGTAATTATGATTCTTACTCCTAAATAAAAAAATTACTATAATCAGCTAACTCTCATTAGAGTATTAGTAGACTGTCAATAGACTGTTAGGTTAGGGTTCTGGTTAGTAGAATAAGTTAACGGTTATCAGCTGGAGTGCCCTTGAGAGCCACCTGAGGGCACTCCACTTCAGACCAGCTTTGTTTACTCACAACTACATTTCCCATAATTTACTGCTCGGACTCATCATCCCTGATTATCACATTCACCTGTGTCTCATTATATTGTTTAGTTCACTCCATATACTGGGGCCCGTTCTTCGTACGTCGCTAACTCAGTTAGCTGGATTTGATTGTTGGCGATTTGGCATGATCTTGGATTGTTTGGTTCTTCGACGCTCATCCTGGACTTGCTGTCATAGCAACAGGTGCGCTAACTTGAACCTGCTCGCGAGCAGCCTTATTTCATGTTAACAGGATTAGATAGCTGATACGGGAAGTCTTTTAGCACAGTGCGATAGTGTATTTTTTGAGAGATATCGTTTTTCTCATGACTCGTGAGGATCGTTTACATTATTAATTTGTTGGAAACGCATAAATGTTCGACTCGTCGGAGTCGGGCTTTAATAACAGTGCAGGCAAGGCAAGTTACTATTGCGATTCTTATCCAGATTAGTAATATATAAAATTTTAAAAGCAGTTGATGACTAAAATCTCTTAGATGCTGTGTTCCAGACTATGTTCCATATCACAAATATGGCCAAGATCTGTGCATGACTAAATAATTTTCAGAGATTTATGCACATTATTTGAACGTGGTAAGGAAAAATATAAATACCAAGCTCACTGTATTACATACACTTATGCTTATCCTAAACAGAACTGAAATTTTCAGAACTGAAAACAGGTGATTAGGGCAGGATCCTGCTTGGGGACAGGTGTTTTATGACCCCATTCCCTGACCCAAACCCCAGACCAGTTTTCAATGCAGCTTTAGCCAGGACAAGGGCACACAATGAAGTGAACTTTAGCCAACTAAAGTATCTGAAAACCTGAGGGTTGCACCTGACAGGGCCTGTGACATGGCATGGGCCATATTACACAACATTGCACCATCAGAAAAAATATAAAACATTTCATTAATGTTTAATAAAAGACAAGACAAATATGCTTAGTTCTTTGAGTTTTATTTTAATTGTTCTTTGTAAAGAAAAGCCAGTGATCAAGTCATCTTTTGCCTGCAAATAATATATATTGTACTCTGTGTGAAATAATATAGTAGCACTTACTCTGAAGTTCCTATGAAGCAACTCTATATAGTGCCAGTTTGTTTTTCTTTAAGTTGTCAAGTTTTTTTAAAATACTCTGTTTTCTAGGGGTAGGGGTAAACCTGTCAAACACATGGCTTATGCATCAAAGCTATTTCTCAGCTATGCATCACTCCTGCAACTCATATTGCATTCAGAAATAATAGGTAGGGCCTACTCAAGTGTAAAGTTATATATGCACTTAAATATACCTCAGAGGGTTTATTCACTGTACTGTGTGCATTGGGTTGTACTTTCTTCCCTTTTGATGTAACGTTAGAAAATGTCTTTACTGCACATGCTTCAGCCATTTGCTTGGGAACAGATAAAAGTGTTGGTGTATTGTTTAAAACTCCACAAAAGAGGAAAGCACAATTGCATTACAATGAAGTACACTGGGGGGAAATGTGATCAATACATTCATTTTTACATGAACTATGTATTTTCACAGTCACACATGTGACTTTCACAAGTCAAAGCAATTCATTACAAGGTTTAACAGCTGATATGACTGGACAGCCATTTGGATTATAGGCCTACTTAATTTAATGCAGCAACAAATTATTTTACAGTGTACTAGGATCATTTAAAGCTCATTTACCAGCAGTGAAGGTGTTGCTGTTCCTGGCTGTGGGTCTGAGGAAGAGCTGAACCCAGGGATGCCCTCTACAATGGGTCACATTTAACCCAAGGGCCAGCTCTTCTGCCTGGGTATAATGTGGGGTGCAGGACCATTTCTTTTCTTTTTATTTCTCAGTCTTTTTCTTGGTTGCTTTTATAAACAGGCAAACATTTATTAACAGTGCATTTTTAAAAGAGATTAGTAGCCTATAAGTAGTACAAATTACCATCATGTAGAATATTCTAGTACTTGACTTTTACTTGTTCCCATGTTCTAGTAGTGGGTGGTGACTCTGACATTACAATGAACAAAGTTATTAATTATTTAGAAATTATTAAAATATAAAAATATTTACTGTAATAAGTGATACAAAACATCTAACTACAAACTTAATTTGTCTGCTACTTTTTGGCAGCCCTCTCTCCTGGCTTTTGCACACTTTAAGTTGTTCCCTGGCGTTTTAATTAAGTTTTCAAATTCAGCATATCCTTCAAGGGTTAGTTCGCCATTTAAGACATGAAGTTGTATGCAATCCTTACCAGCACTATAGTGCATACACGCTGACCCACTCTGTAGTCACCTCGCTGGTCAGAGTTCTGGCCGCTGGAAGTTTTTCAAGAAAGTACTCCCGGTTAGTTTCCGGGGCCACAAAACTGTGCGTTTTTACGTGAAAAAACTATTTGAGTTTCAAAGCTTGATTAATTTACCACACAAAAAACACGCCGGGACAAAATTCATACCTCAGTTTTAATTGGCACTATTTTCTTTCCATTTCTATCAATCCGCGCTGCTGTCAACGTCAACAGATAGCACGTTCTGATCAGCTGTTTATAGCGCGACTCACAACATGTCTGACTGCGAAACTTCTGATGATGAAACCAATTTTAGCACAATGTCAGACGGAACAGATGATGATGAAAGTAATTTTAGCACAACGCCAAAGGGATACCTTTATGAACCGGAGTATACCGATGCCGAAATGTTATTGATTGCAACACAAAACCTCAGTGCTCTCTCAAGTGTCACGCATTGAGCATGACAGTCACTGATTTCGGTCGTTTGTCACGCTCTCCTGCCACACATTGCATTTCTCACGCTGAAAAACTATTTGTAATATATTTAATATGCCGCAGCGCCCAAACTCTGGACCGGCAGGAATAAAGCGCGTCTCATCTGGTGTTGTTAGCCAATCAGAAAATAACACTATTGTATGTGGGTAAGATTAAGGCAACAACAACCAATGACGGGGTGTCTTGAGAGCCCTGAAACCTTGTGTGTGTGTTCAATCAAATAGTTTTCTCAGCAAATTGTACCTATATCCCATATACCGTTTTTATATTTGACATATTTTCATGTGTTTTCCACTGGAGTCTAAACATCAGCTTGTTTACCGTACAGTTTACATGGGATCATAAAGTTAGTAAATAGAGCTTACCCCGTGGTACTGGTACAGCAAAACTCGTTAAAATCTGTTTTTTTCTTTTTCCTCCTTGGTTGGGGATGTAATCGTCTTCGCTGAAGTGAGCACTGCACATAATCCTTGATTTTGGATATTTTAGCTCCAGCAGAGTAGCCGATGTCAACCAGCCAAAGCTGTCTCGTCTCTATCCGAAACAGGAAAACGATGGAATCTACGGTGATCCCGGCACATTCTTGTGGTCACAGCCTGGGTATTTACAAGTTCGCACCATTGTTCATTTTCTACTTTTTACGTCGTTGTCAATCGATTGTGTAAACACTATGGAACAGCTGATCGGAACGTGCTCACTGTTGACGCTGACAGCAGCGCGGATTGATAGAAATGGAAAGAAAATAGTGCCGATTAAAACTGAGGTATGAATTTTGTCCCGGCGTGTTTTTTGTGTGGTAAATTAATCAAGCTTTGAAACGCAAATAATTTTTTCACGTAAAAACGTACAGTTTTGTGGCCCCGGAAACTAACCGGGAGTACTTTCTTGAAGGGGCGTGTCTGCTGTGAGAACCGGACACTGCTGTGATTGGCTGCTGTGAGAACCGGCCACTGCTGTGATTGGCTGGCCTGCTTGCATATGAAATGAGACATGTGAAACTCTCTCGAATACTTTCACTACAGCTGTTATATACGTTTGAACTATTACAGCTATCGAGATTAACGAATCATGAGATGTTTTTAAAGTATTTAGATCTATTCCCATCACATAAAATGTTGCTGTGATGAGCATTGAGTAAGCAGATGACAGTTTGTTGATCGCGAGACAACGCAGTTTCTCTCTCTCATGCTTTCACCAATGCAAACGATGTACATACAGTAAGAGCTTCGTTGTGCAGTGTAACAGCGTCATTGATTTCATAACTAGTTTGGCAAGAGAGATAAACTTGCGCTGTGTGGATTGTTCTTTGACCGCTTTCTGTATAGTTTATTCACTGAGAATTAGCCTATTTGACGTTAGTTATGTATGCTCGTTACTTGGAGTTTAATATTACTGTACTAGGATCTTGCGCTGGATCTAACACAGTGTAAATTATCTTTAATAAAATCACTACTTACCGGTTGCGGGAATATAGTTGGAATTACCCCCTTCTTCAGTTTGAGACGCTGAGAGAAGCTTGATATTGTCCCAGGTTAGAAAATAAGTCCGTGGTGAAATGGGCAGAGCAAACTAGCAACTTCGAATTAAACTGTTGCAGTATCCGATTATATATAAACATCATCCACGCCTGTTGACATTTCTTTTCTGTGGGAAGGGTATGAAAAGACCTCACATCCCCTGCACAGCCTGGAACATAGCATTTATTTCCATGATCTGCCATTTTTCTCTAGCCTCGTGAGACCATCCTGCTTCAAGCTTCATCAGCTTTCAAGGTTTCACTCGCAGATCAGTCTGGATACTTTCCGTTATAGAAAATTTGGGAGCAGTTCACCAAACGAACGTCCAATCAGCGTTGGCTTGGAGGCGGGTTGAGGTGTGACGCAACGAGAAGCGCGACAGTTCAGTCTTAAGAACATGGCAGCTTCAGCGGATGAAACTAGCATCAGTGTGGCTATCGAGCAAGTTTAATCGGAATTACAGAGTTATTACGGAATTACAGAGCTAACGAGCCTTTACCTGCAGCAGCAAGAGTAGCCTGGCTTATGGTTGTGTTTTCGTCGTCGCTCTCATATGCTTCGTTGATCTGATTGGTTGATTTGGCCCGTCTATCACCAACACAGGCCAATCAGCTAACCAGTATTTTCGCCCCTTACCAAAACTACTTCAACGGAAGGTTTCCAGATGGATATGCGGAGCAAATCCATCTGGCGGAGTCAGGTTAATTTTCTCTCTGATCCTCGCTTGCTCTGATGGTTCGGCTGCACAGTGCTTGTCATTGAGGGCTGGGATATGCAAATCTTTGGAGGTGTGATCACCGACTGTTGCGTCACAGTCGGTATTATGTGGAGATTCGCCTGTTTTTCAGGGGTGTTTTTTAAAAACGAGATTTAAATGGGAAGAAGGAGAAAACAATGGTGTTTGAAACTCACTGTATGTCATGTCCATGTACTGAACTCTTGTTATTTAACTATGCCAACATAAATTCAATTTCACATTATAGGGCACCTTTAAATGGCGAACTAACCCTTTCAAGCAATAACTCTTGCTCTTCTGTGGAAAAAAAACTGAGCGCGCTCTTTGGGTGAACAGCCAATAGCAGCGTTGCTGATCAATGTTTCTACTATCGATACATATCCCCTTTTAACCCCGCGCATGAACGCACAATTATCTCAGATAACTCAATCCAGCTATACTAATCATAACCGGCAGGAGTGTTCGAAGAACTGAATTAGCCGGATCATGATGAGCACGATGATATTATCTTGGATGTCTCATTTGATCTCGGACGTTTTAAGCAACGTACGAAGAACGGGCCCCATATAAGCCTGGTTCACCTCATCATTCCCTGTGAAGTCTTGTATGTTATTCCACTGCATTTCTGAGCGTTTCCTTTGTTGTGTTTGTTAGGGCTGGGGTAAACGATTATTAACTAAACGATTAGTTGGGCGATTATTTTATCGATTAGTCGACTAATCTAACGACTAATTGGGCGATTAATATAAAGATTATTTTTCTGCTCCTCGATTAATAAAAAAACATAATGTATCTCAAATAAATACGAACTAGCGTACTGAATCATGATACTATAGCTGGGTAACGTTAGTCTGTTATGTATTTGAACACCGTCATTAGAACTCTATAACCGCCAAAACCGTGTTATTAAAATATTTTGTACAAACATTTTTTATTATAGAGAATGTTTAAATACTAATATCAGCTTACAAGGGAAACGGAGGCGGAGTTTTAGTGGTGCTTCTGCTCCTGCTGGAGATGATTCAGAAGAGTCTGTTCCCCTTTACCGATCAGAGCGCGCGCTGACACGGAGCAAAGCCTTGTTTATATTTGACGCGTCCGCACGAGCGTGCGGCAAATATGACGCGTTGGGTGCGCAAGACCGGCAAAACCCCATATCGCGTGCACGGCTTCTTTTGTAACAGCGCGCGCGGCGCCGCGTCCGCGGATGAACGACTGCAAGCCGGATCTGCCCGAGCCGTAAGGTTACGTCTCGTCTCACCGCACCCGCACCCGCACCCAGTTTGCGCGTCTAAATTGCAAATGTTTTTTTTTTGTTAAGGATTTGTTTACTGTGTGTGATTCATTTAATGGAGAGCACATTCACTTCTAGTGGTCTTCGTCCTCCATTCTGCAATGTTTCGGTCTCCCACGTGTGTTGGCGAGCTATACTGCCGGAAACGGTGCAAAAAATAAATAAATGAAGAAGCGTCGACGCAAAAATATGGCGTCGACGTAATTTTGACGTCGAAGCGTCGACGTCATCGACGCGTCGCTACAGCACTAGTGTTTGTACCTGTTTCTTAAACTCTGCCCGTGTCCTGGTTTTCCCGTTCCTGCCTCACCCTCTGGATTTGTTTGTTTGGATTGCCTGCCTGTGTATGACCTTTGCCTGGATTCTGATTACGATTTGGATTATCTTGATTAAACTGCATTTGGATCCTCAAAGTTCGTGTCTTGGAGCAGTTCGTGACAATAAGTTGCTTATAGTCAGTAAAATGTCTGTTGAAGATCATCAAAATAAAGTCTTAGCAGATAATAAACAGAGTCTACTCATACTCTGACTTGTAGTTGCAAAGTAACTTCTGGTTGGTAGACTGTCTAAAGTGAACCATCGAAATAGTTACCAGAGTTTATTTGTTTTGCACTTTTTAGAATATAAACGGTTTAAAAGCAGCTTAACAGAAAATTGATGTTTCATATATGCAGCATAATTATTTTGATTAATGCCAATATTGAGGTTCAGATGAATGATGTTGCTATCAGTGAAGAGTCTGATCAGAGCAGCATCTGAAACTTCTCTAGGAGACAGAAGTTCACGACAGAGCTGATGATATTGATCAAACGCTGATGTCTGAGATTATTGTTATGTTGAGGATCTAAATACTGTCAGACATTTGTGCAGTGAAGGTGAACTCAGGTCTGCAGTTGTAGTTTTAATAATAGTATTGATCTAATATTAACTGAGTATGTTTTTATTGGCTGCCTCTGGAATCTTTCTCTCTATTCAGAACCATTTGCTCTTTATGCACAGAATATGATTGCAGAAAAAAATACATGTTTGATTGAATATTGATGGATCAATACATTTTGTGGGAAAATGAATCATTAAAGTTTGGTTTGTTTTTATAAAAAATCTTATAAATGTATGAGGTGGCAATAAGGGGGGCCTTTTACACCAGACTATCCAGAATCAGGGTTAAAAAAATGTTGCCACATCATACATTTATAAAAGGCCCCCAGTATTGATACTTTAGCAATAAAGTAATGTGTTTTGCATAATATCATATGTAAGTTAGTACTGGTTCAAAACAATCACTTTAGTTCTGTTTATTTTAATATATAAAGGAAATTCGGTTTTGTTTAATAATATACTGTCATTAAAATTAAACTGTTCATTTTAAAAACACAGAAAAAATATTCTGAAAGCTTTAAAGGAGATCCCATGAAAAATTATATTGGCTTTACAGTAGAAACAATAATTGTGATCTTCTATTATATGATTAATATATATATTTAATATAATGGTTTCATTATAAATATGGTGATTATCTCTAAGTTAGGCACCCAATTTAATACGATATTTACCATCTGAATCAAACCATGTCATGTCAACAAATGGAAAAGTAAGCCAGCTGTTGATTATCATGTTAATTATTGTGCTTCAACAGCAAACTT
Source organism: Chrosomus eos (assembly GCA_036326025.1). NCBI lineage: Eukaryota > Metazoa > Chordata > Actinopteri > Cypriniformes > Leuciscidae > Chrosomus > Chrosomus eos. The sequence continues at coordinate 282,842 of JAZAVI010000319.1, read as the reverse complement.
TACATATTCTTCAGAATAACTGTTGATTTAATTATCATCCGTCATCTGTCGCCATTTACAAGTAAGTCAATTACATGTAATCATTTCACATGAACACTGCCTTTTCTTCTGTCTGTGTTTCTGTGATATTTAAAATATATAATTTTGGTCACACCGGCAGGAAAAATGGTCCAATGAATCGTTCGGTTCGTAATGTGTACTGAACCGAAAGGCTCGTACCGAACGGTTCAATGTGAATACATGTATCGTTAAACCCATCTACTACTCGTACTGTATGATTTTCATATTAAACATATTTTCATTATTTTCACAAAGGTCTTTTCTGTTTGTTTTTGTGTCTCTGTCTTCTTAATTTGTTTTCAGTGGTGGGAGAGCTGACCAGATCAGAGATGTGTCCTGTCAGAAACACATCAGTCATCATGACACAGAAGCAGCCCTGCAGCTCGATTCTCACCAGCCAGTGCATGATGATCTGCAGAGAGTCAAAGACCAGCACAAAACCAGCATGAAGAACAAGTATGAGAGCTTATTTGAGGGAATCAAACTACAGGAGAATCAGACTCTCCTGAACAGGATTTACACACAGCTGTACATCATAGAGGGAGAGAGTGAAGGAGTGAATGAAGAACATGAGGTGCTACAGATGGAGAAAAGTTACAAGACCCTCCAAGACACTCCAATCAACTGCAATGACATCTTTGGTCCTTCACCTGAACTAGGATATGAGGAGAAGAGAAGAGAGAAGAAAGACAAGATCAAGACTGTTCTTACTAAAGGCATCGCTGGAATTGGAAAAACCGTCTCTGTGCAGAAGTTCATTCTGGACTGGGCCGAGGGAAAAGCCAATCAGGATGTAGATTTCATGTTTGTTCTTCCATTTAGAGAGCTGAACTTGATTAAAGATCATCAGTACAGTCTTCACAGACTTCTGCTGGACTTTCATCCTGAACTTCAAGATCTAGACTCAAAGATTTATGATGAATGTACAGTTGTGTTGATCTTTGATGGTCTGGATGAAAGCAGAATTACACTGATGTTTTACAGACAGTGAGAACGTTTCTGATGTAAATGAGTCTTCATCAGTGGGTGTGTTGATGTCAAACCTCATGAAAGGAGATGTGCTTCCCTCTGCTCTCATCTGGATCACCACCAGACCAGCAGCAGCCAATCAGATCCCCTCCAAATACATCAACCGTGTGACAGAAATTCAGGGATTCAATGACCCTCAGAAGGAGGAATATTTCAGGAAGAGAATCAGTGATGAGCATCAAGCCAGCAGAATCATCTCACACATCACAAAAGCAAGAAGCCTCCACATCATGTGTCACATACCCGTCTTCTGCTGGATCTCAGCCACTGTGCTTCAAAACATCCTGAAACAAGATCTCAGTGCAGAAATCCCTCAAACTCTGACTGAAATGTACATACACTTCCTCCTTATTCAAACTCATATGAGGAACCAGAAGTATGAAGAGAGAGATCCAGAGAAACTCCTGCAGTCCAACAGAGAAGTGATTGTGAAACTTGCTGAACTGGCTTTCAATCAGCTGATGAAGGGCAATGTCATGTTCTATGAGGAGGACCTGATTGAGAGCGGCATAGATGTCACTGACGCCTCAGTGTATTCTGGGATTTGCACTGAGATCTTTAGGGAGGAATCTGTGATTTATCACAGGAAGGTTTACAGCTTTGTACATCTCAGCTTTCAGGAGTTTTTTGCAGCACTGTATGTGTTTTTCTGTTATTTACACAAGAACAGTCTGATAATGTTCCTGACAGGAAATAATTCTCTGGATGTGTTTCTGAAAGAAGTAGTGAATAAAGCCTTGAAGAGTAAAAATGGACACCTGGATCTTTTCCTTCGATTCCTTCATGGCGTCTCACTGGAGTCCAATCAGAGACTCTTACAGGATGTGCTGATTCACACAGAGAACAACCCAGAGAGCAGCAAGAAAATAATCCAAAACCTTAAAGAAACACTAAACACAAAAGACAATGTCAGCCCTGAAAGATGGATGAATCTGTCACACTGCTTGATTGAGATGAAGGACAGTTCTCTTGTTGAAGAAATGCAGGCATTTTTAAAATCTGAAACAAATAACAAAAACCTTTCTCTTGCACAATGTTCAACTTTGGCAAACATTATCTTGATGTCAGAGGAGGTGATGGATGTGTTTGACCTTAAAAAGTTCAACATCAGATCATCACAAGAGGGTCAAAGGAGACTGTTACCGGCTCTGAGGAACTGCAGAAAAGCTCTGTGAGTGTGAAAATATGAACATAATATCAACTGATCTGAAATATGAACATAATACCTCTAATGTAGGCTAATAGTTTAGCTAAATGTGCTGTAATGGCTTTTTTATTTACATGAATTTGAAGTGTCTACAGATTAAAATATTTAAATTAATTATTTTAATTTTTATTTACAATTAAAATCCAAGTAATTACATTTCTGAAGTTTTAAAAGCTGAATGTTCTTCAGCAATTACAGTCTTTTCAACCAATGAATTTGCATGACTTTTCCATCGTTCATAATTTACTGGATAAGGATTAAGCATTTTAAGAAAAATATATTCCTTTTCCTGGTAAAGTCACACTTTTAAAAGTTGCGGTGAGGATGAATTAAAATAAGAAATATCTTGATTTAGGTCAATCGTTCCCAGCCCTGTTCCTGTAGTATCCCAGCACTGTCCATTTTTGATGTCTCTCTTATCTAACACATTAGAGGTCTTGGAGTCTTTACTAACCAGCTGATAAGTTGAATTTCATAATGAGCAGTGCTATGGGTACTCCAGGAACAGGACTGACCAGAAACTGTCTCTGAGCCCAATAGTCCGGGCCTTAATGCTATGGTACTGTAAGCGTGATAAGAGAACTGAAAACGTTATGTGGCTTGGATGGCTTGAGTCCTTGTAGAGTAATTTACTACTGCTCGACCATTCAGAATCAAGGTCCAGAACTATCTGTTTTATAACTAATTTTTGACACACAAGAAGGCTTTTCACAATTGAAATGGTTAACCCTCTGTCATTGTAAACATTCACACTGATCATAATTTACCCAGGGTTAACAATTAATCCTGTGTGTTTATAAACCGATGTTTCATTAGGGATGGGCGATACGGCCTAAAATCCATATTGCGATATACATTGCAGCCTCTTGCAATAACGATATACATCACGAGATATAAATTATAATAGAACCATTTCTTAACAGGTTAAATAGACCATAAGGAAAGCCAAACTGCTAAATGTATTTTTTTAAACGTACGTAGTTTTGAGAACATTTTTTTATGCAAAACTAATTATACAACATAATGTTGCAGATAAATCAAATTTAAGTACACTAGCTGCAGAGATTTAACAAAGAAAAAGAAAAAGTATTGTGTTTCTTTCCTTTAGTGCACGACTGTTTTACACACACTCTGTGTGTAGTGCATATGCAGTGTGTGTTGCGGTGGTGTGCGGCGCAGGAGCAGCACACGCTATTGTGCTTTCACATACAGTGCGTTTGCAGTGTGCAACTGATCTACGGCTGTACAACAAACGCAACATTTATCCTCTATTTTTATTTCGAATCACTATTTTTATTATTAGTGTCTTATAAAAAATAATATAAAAGAGTTTCAGCATTGCGATTCTATTTGTACAGACAGTAAGCTAGTAATACGTCTACACTTTTCAAAAGACTTATATTCACTTTTAAACTTAATACACTTAAAAACGTATTACTTATATATAGGTTTATATAATAAAGGTCCAATATGTAAGAATTTTGTAATAAAATATCCCAAAATCACTTGCACAGTGTGATATATTTCCTGCAGTTGTATACTTACAATATCCCAAAAGTCTCCAATTTTTTTTTATTTCAGAGATATTCCAATTTTAAATAAGTGGCAGTCCCGGAAACAAATGTCGCCTGTCAATGACGCAATATCCGCGCTATCCTCGGTTTCCGCTCGTACTGCCATGGCCATGACGTAACCATGGTGACAGACGTGGACAACTGCGTAGTGCGTAACGTTTAGCGGCACGCAGTTCTTGTTTCGTTCAAAAATAGACCATGGCAAGCAGACTTTGGGACAAACAAGGAGAACTAAAATGAGGATCAATATCAGCGTGGCGTTTTTGAGATGCCGAGAGCTCCACGTCCACGACTAACTTGGACTTGATAGAGCTTCACGAGTCACGACTTAAACTTTATTAGACAGGTGAGCAAATGTACATAAAACAAATCAATGTTAACGTTAGCTCAACATGATGAAATGTTAGAATATGGTCAGTATGTTATTCCAATGTTGATCTAGCTTACCTTGCTAGTTTCGTATAGCAAACAAACTAACACATAGAATAACATTATAACTTTCAGTTTCAACACTTAATTAAATGCCGATAGTGTAACGTTAGACCAAGTGAAGCAGCGCTGCGTTACCTCACAAGTTTAATTCGTCTAATAAACTGACCTGTGTGTGTAATCCAGCACTTGCGGGTAACGTTAGTTCGGTAGAATTAAATGTCCTTATTCCTTTCTACTCGCGGGACTCATACGTTTATGTTAACATCGCAAACATTTTCAATTAAAACATACACAATTGACAAAAACAGCTCTCTCATACCCTTTCTTTTGTTTTAAATCTTTTTTACAAGAAATGTTGCGGTCTCAAAGAACTTGTTTTTCCACCTCCACGAAGAGACAAGTGCATCCATTATGTCGCGTTGTTGAGGTAATGTTACTGTGTCGGTGTATACACACCGCTCCTGGAACGCATTGCCGCACCGCATCCGCGTGCAGGCCTGTTAACATGGGTACGGAAAAAATATGCACCGCATATGCACTGCAAACGGAGTATGTGTGAAACAGGCGTTAGCCAGAACTGTTGCCCCTACAGAGTATAGTTTGCTGCTGCTCGGCGGACGGCTTAAATCTGAACCAAGTCCAAATAATGGATGTTTCACTGGCCTTTTTCACCGGCTCCTCCATTTCGCTTTCAGCCATGTTTACTCAAGATGACGAATACGATGATGTGTTGCAGCTCGTGGCTCTAAATTTTGCAGGTAGATTGCGTCAAAATGCATTATCGCGATAGTGCAATAGAATTAAAATCTCTATCGTAGGCCAATTTTGTATTGTTTATATTGCATATCGTTTCTATCGCCCATTACTATGTTTCATGCTGTATGTTCCTAAACCCTTGGTTACCGTTCTTATTTGCGTTGTTATTGTCATTGATTGGATGAATGCCACGTGTTTACATCAAGACTTTTGCCTTGCGCGTCCTCACATTATATATTGCCGCATGCTATCAAGTTTTTTTTTTTTTATATTGACTTTTTGGACTGTAAAGGTAAGAATGATTAGGTCACTTCTTTACTCCAATTGGCGAGGTTTTTTTTGTTGCCATTTGAAATGTTTCCCATCAAACGCTGAAACAACTGTTAATACAATTTCTGTCACTGTCCAACCCATGTGAACATGAGGCACTTGATTGGCTGTCCGTTGCTAAGCATCTAGCTGTAACATTCTAACACTGTATCGTTTCACACTGTGCAAGTTTGGCACCGCAATGCGGGATTATCAGCACAAAAGCGACTCTAATCCTCTCCGGACTAGGCTTTCATTACTCATTGTAAGAAGTGCTAATCCCACTTCTAACTTACAAATGTGAATACACCCCCCCAAGGGTTAAAAGCAGGGTTTAGAACCTCTATAATCAGAGATTAATTGCAGCATTGAAAAAATGTGTATTGTGAAAATTTGAATACAAATACAAATACATAACAGAGATTCGGGCTGATTCAAGGTCCCTTCCTGTTCCTTTCTCTCCCATCTTTGTGCCACAGTACTAAAACTAAAAAAATCATTTAAAATGACACTATTCAGCTAACAAGACTTTTTTCACTAAAGGATTGTATAAACAAAGAAATAAAACATTATACACATAATGTTCATGAAATATGAAGTCATGTCTATTTTAATTGGTGAAACTTGCTTCCAAAAGACCAGAATGTCAATCAGCATGATCTTTTATGTTGAAGTTGGTTAACCAAGCGATCTAGTGTGAACACCGGCATGCCTTTTAATCGGTGTCCTCTTTTTTTTTCAGATTAACAGACTGTAATCTTAGTGATCAGCATTGTGAAGTTTTGGCTTCAGTTCTACAGTCATCAAACTCCTCCCTGAGAGAGCTGGACCTGAGTAACAATGACCTGCAGGACTCAGGAGTGAAGCTGCTCTCTGCTGGACTGAAGAGTCCAAACTGCCAACTCAACAAATTGAGATATTTAAGGGGATTTCAACTGGTCTGTGCAAAATAACAGTAAGCTGTCATATATAATATAATATAATATAATATATATTCTATTCTAATATTCTATGCAACTGACTTAAGGATAGTTAACCCAAAAATGAAGTCATCATTTACCCACCCTGTTATTGTTCTAGTGCAGTATGCCCTTCTTTTTTTGGACTATAGAAGGAAAATTTAAAAAACAATTCCCGCTCACACACATTCACATAATGGGAGTGAATAGCGACCATGATCAAGCTAAAAAAGAGGCAAAAGTATCACTGAATGGTCCCATGCGACACATGCCATATATTCCAAGTGTTTCAAAATTTAGTTTTTTACTTAACGAAAGTGTGACTGCATTCAAGATATATATATATATATATATATATATATATATATATATATATATATATATATATATATATATATATATATATATATATATATATATATATAAAAAAAACATAATTGGGGTTGGGACGACGGTGATTGTTTCTTCTATCTATTTGCTGCACGTTGAAGCTGGACGTGTGTTTGGTTCCACACTGTCTTGCTCCGTCGGAGTCAGTCATTAATGGCCAGTAACTCAGAGGGTTCCCTTGACCAGGGAAATAGAGGTGGCTGAAATCCCAGGACACATTGGAAAGGGGTAATGCCAGTGGAGGGTTTCTGAAGGGAATTTTGAGCATATTCAGCCCAGCGTAAGAAGCTGATCCAGACCGACCGATTCTGCTGTCAGTACATTCTAAGAAACCTTGTGAGTTCTGGGTTTAGGCTTTCGATTTGACCGTTCGATTGTGAGTGATATCCTGAGCTGAGGCTTATTTTTAAATTGAATTGGTGGAAGGCCGTCCAGACCCGAGATATGAACTGGGAACCCCAGCCTAAGACAATATCTTCAGGTAGTACATGATAGCAAAACATGTAGTGGATGAAATGTGTTACTGTTTCGAAAGCTGTTGGTAGCTAAGTGAGCTAAGGGAGCATGTGTTAATCGACATGCCTTAGAAAAACATTCATGACTGTAGTATATTGGTACAAGATCAGTCAAAATCTTCAAGGGATTTAAGAAAGGGAGACATATTGACATATTCTATAATTATTCATATTCATATAATTGTTATGTTTCAATGGTCATAGTGTTTTGACTAGTCTTTGAATGGAATGCCCTTTTTTTTTGTTAATGTTGTTTCAGAACCATCTTGACTATGAAATTAGAATTATGATGGGTAACTAGCCTATTCACATATTGTGTGTAGTACACTAGATGTTTGTAGTGGTGTCACTCCAATTTTTTCCACTTGGAGATCTCTTAATTTGCCTTGTACTTGTATGATTTAACAGGGTCCCCGCGGGTCCTTAAAAAGTCTTAAAACGTCTTAAATAAAATTTTCGCTTTTTAAGGCCAGAAAATGTCTTAAAATCTGAAAATTCCGATAAGGAGGTCTTAAATTTCACGTACGGACCTTAAATTTCTTGTCCGACATTACAGACTGTTCACGAGCGTTCATGCTTACGGTTGCCAGATTTAAATAATTAAATCCCCAGTCAGAGCTTTTCTGTTAAAATAACACGTTTTCTATCCGGTCTTGTCAATAGTATCTGGCAACCATGCTCGCGCGCGCGCTCTCTACACTGCTGAAGAAGCGCGGATGATCTGAAAACATACAAGTAAGCTGGAGTTCAGTGATCTTCATCTGATATTTTCTACTTAAATTAATTAAATTGTCATTCAGTTGGTCTTTATTCTGTCACGAGCCGCTTGCGCTGTTTGTGCGACTAAATCTGCGATCAATGAATACAGGCTGATATCCAGCAGTGTTTTTAATGTTGATTATTGCATATTATTGCTGTTTTGCAACGAAAGCCACGGCAGAACTGCAGCACACAGCGGTGATTCGAGAACGAATCTGTGGCTTTGAACGAATCGTGAGATTCAATGACCCGTTCATAAATACAGCCACTTGCTTTGTTACCATGTTTGTTACTAAATGAATGAATAACTCGATGATGGATGACTCGCTCATAAAGACAGTGACTTACCGCCACCTACTGGCGATTTTAATTTAATGTTTAACCCTCTGAGCCCGACGGCATCGTCGACGACGTCACACATCACCTCCGAGAAATTTTGATATTACTAAATGACAGATTTATCGATTTTCTTACCGTTTTTTCCAGCAGAAAGCTAACGAGCTAGCCATCACGGGGGTGTCTTTGGTGTCTTTCTAGCCTTTACAGAAGGTTTTCTATCCAGCCTGGAACTTGTGCATACTTTCGGAGTTTTTCAGCAATAAATCCAAACGTTTATATCCAACTTTGATACACTTGAAGTCCATAATCTATAAATATTCCGTCATATTTCCCGCTAGCTCGATGCTAGCTGCCATTGTGGATATCCACGTGATGGTTTTTGACCAATTACAGGCTGATCCGTCGTAAACATTGCGTGCGTCACTGGGTCATTGCGCAATGCGCTCTCTCCAAGGGAGGGAGGGAGAGAGAGTAGCACGGAGACGCAGGTTTCACAGAGAATCATAGAGAAATGGATCTAAATCGAGCGCAGAATTATGGATTTTCAAGAGAACAGAGCTTTTTGACAGATGAGGAACTAGATTACCAGGATAGACCCAGCTGAAGTGCCATTTATTTATTTACTGTAAAAAAGTATTATAGAATGGATAAATGTAGTATAAAAGTATAAAAAGAATAGAATAAATAAAATAATAAATAAAATAAATAAAATAGAAATGCAAAGCCTGTGATGTGGCCCTCTTTGTGATTGCTGATACTAGGAACTGTTTTGAGGCTTGGCACCAGTGAATTTCATGAAAGCGCCTGGACTTCTTTTGGAAAAATGTAAATAGTTTTGGTTCTGTACAAGTTATAATGTTTATTCCTGTGCTCCAGGACTCCAAAGACATGAACAAACTGTTTTCCAGAGGAAATTTGCTTAGCTTTTATTTATTTGTGTGTGATTTCAATAAATATTTGAGTGATTCAATTTCCGATTTATTTTTTCATTTGTCTTAATGGTCCCATAACTTATTTTACATTCAGGTGACATCAATGTAACACAAATATGCTGAAAGTTCAATTTGTCCTGAAAAAAAAGAGGTGTGTCAATTGTCTGTGCACAAAAGGGTTGATGTTTTACAAGCTTTTTTAGTAAATAACACCAGACGGAAAATTTATTGTAAAAATACCCTTAGGTCTCTGAGGGTTAAAAGTATCACCTTGTTTTTACCATCATTGCATATTTATTGAACATTGTTTTATTTAAAACATTATTTATTTTATAAAAGTATTTATAAAGGTAAAAAATTAACTGGAAAAAATCGATTAAAAGGGGCAGATATTGTCCCTTAATGGAAAAGGTGTGACTGCAGTCTAAGTGCAAGAGGGGTTACGGCCCTCTAAAAGATTGGAGAACCACTGAACTAAGGAACAGGGATATGTAGAATTGCACAAGTGCTACTGCTAAAGAGTGAATTGTCAATACAGCCTATTACCTTAATTCAAATGTCTCATAAGTTTAATTGAATTGGCCTAAAGCGAAAAATTATAATGTCATTTTTTTTTGTCTAAAGACTACATATAAAATAGTTACCAATATTAATGTCGGTAACTGAAGTTTGACTTTGTCAACTAAAACTATGAAAGACAAAATTACTAAAATGTGACCAATAAGCATTTTCATCTGAAGACTAAGACTAAAACAAAAATGGCTGCCAAAATTAACACTGTCGTGTTGAACATTTTCCTGTTTTTTTTTTTTTTGGACTTAAAAAGGTCTTAAAAGTCATTAAATTTGCTGTTAAAAAATGTGCAGATACCCTGTTTAACTTCTGGCAGCAGACATGACAGACATGACAGACATGACAGACATGACAGACATGACAGACATGACCGAACTATTGCCTCTAGTGGCCAAAAAAAAATTATGTTGCAAGTGCCAGACTGGCACACCTGAAACCAATGCAACTATAAGTATTGCTTGATTTTGTCTGTTTGTTACCAACACCCTGAAGAAGGCCAGTGGGCTGATACACGCTGGTGTTTTTTAATGGTTTTTAAAATTAAATAAAGGCCTCGATTAAATAAAGGCTTTTTTACTTTTGTAACCTACTGAGTGCCTGGACTTGGATTTTTTTTCCAATTTTTTATGAACATTTAACCCTTCCAAGAGCACCAGAGGATACAAGGGGCACCAGCAGCGCTCCAATTTCCTTTTGTTTAGGCTATTTATTATCTTTGTAAAATTATTACCGTCATCTGGGTGTGGATGGTGATGATCCCACAGGTGCTGTACAAATTAGACGTGTTCCCCGCTTTTGCTGACACTTCATCTAAATGTTTTGCTAATTGCATTCCTGTCTTCGACTACTCCTGAATCATGTTTAGATGGCAAAAGTGCCCCAATAGCTTATTTAATTTGCTTTTACGGCAAATACAAGTCCAGGAGATTGCATTGTTCCACCATGTTTTCAATTTGAGAGTTTCACATACGCTGGAAGTCCATGCTTTGCACGCACCCTGCCTTACCTAGACATTCACCTAGTGAACTCAATAGTAACAGCCTCAAAGACTATCCAGACAGAGGGCACACCACACGCAAGTCTGAAAGACTAATTTTAATGTTTTCTTTTTTTTAACCATAGCATACAAATTCTTACTGTTTAATAATGTGACCATTGTAAACACTGTCAATTTTGAAATTGGGTAGTCTCAACATCACTAATAGCAATCAATCAGAGGTCCTTGTAAAGATAATTGATGGGTTGAAGAGCTGTGTTGTTTATTGTAGTGTATGTTCTCTAAAAATGAAGCATACTAACATTAACACTTACTGTTTTTTGTAGATTATCTCAGTGTTTGGTGACAGAGGAAGGTTGTGCTGCTCTGGCTTCAGCTCTGAGTTCAAACCCTTCACACCTGAGAGAGCTGGATCTGAGCTACAATCACCCAGGAGAATCAGGACTGAAGCTGCTCTCTGATACAATGAACCATCCAGACTGCACACTGGACAAACTCAAGTAAGTGGACCAGTAAGAGCCATCCTGTCTAGTGTTCATGTGAGACTGAGAGTTTTTAATAGTTTTTGGACACTGAAGGGGTTCCCAGTGTGTTAAAAAGTGACAAGCAGTCCTGACAAAAAACGTCCGCTCCCTTTGGATTGGAATGTCACTTAACCCTCAGGGATCTGCAATCACACCGCCGTGATCTGCTCGCTTTTTTTCTTATCAGTGCAAAAGAGACTCAAAATACTCGGTTTTTTTTGTCCAATACTTTTTTGTCCATTGTTCTTTGAATGGTCGGTCTACATCATTGTCTTCGGTGAATCAGAATAATCCATCGTGTTCGACTCGTTCATGATCAGATGTACGGCTGCATCAGTGTCCGTATTTGCACCTATATTTCATTTGAAGAAGTCATGTGCTCATACATGGTGCTGGTTCATGTTTAGAGCACTAGAGTATATTAAATATGTCCATAACCTGAAACGCTTGCTCCGGTCCGTATATGAACTATATTATTGGAGTTACGATCGCTGTCATGCATGCGCCGAGTGTTGTTTTACTTCTCCGCTGTAATGCGATCTCATGTGTAATACATTGATTGGAGTGATTGGATTGAACAAGCTCTTTCTCATCAATAAATCCAGAGATTAGCTCAGAAACTTCTGATGTAGAATCGTGCTAAAGCCAGTCACACACTCCGAAGCCGCTTCTACCCCCGTTGTTCGACTTTGCTTTTCAACCCGGAATTGCTTGGAAAAACTTCAAAAATAACCAATTTCCACTTATTGATAACATTTATGAGTGCTTTTAGTATGTGTTCAGTGATGTGCAGCCTGTATATCTGTTCATAGCTCAGAAAATGAGTTTCATGACTCTTTAAGATGCCGGATTACCCCGTGAAGTCCACTTCTCAGTCCACTTACGGTCGAATGTAACGCAGCTTTAGACATTTTATTCTTGCCACAATTCATGCTGGGAGCCATGGATGAGTTTCATACTACGCTGGTACCCATTTCTATAGCGCTTTATAGACCTTATGCATATAGAAACGAGGGCGCCGCCATCTTTAGGATATTGTCTTTGAACTTCCGTTTTTGCGGTCGCTCTGTATATTTCTATGGCATCGCTGTCCAGGAGTAATAAGCTGGTGAAGTTGATTTACTTATTGTAGAGTTAACGAAAATTATCATGAGCATTGTAAAGCATATGTCTTAACAAATGGACCTTGGAATTTTTTTAATGAGCCATTCATTCATAACTACTCAAGATCGCTGTGAAAATACAGACCGGAAGTCAAAAGACAATGAGCTCAGTGCAGAAAAGGGGAGGGGCTACATAAGGTCTATACAATACAGATTGTTTCTAAGCAGCTTTACAGTGATAAACAGGAAAATAACAAAATCAAAGATGCAAACAGAATTAATTCTTTATTCAGCTGAAATCAGTTCAGTGTTGATTCAAGATAAAGATGTGAGTATATAAAAAAAAACACAAAGTGAGAAATATAAAAAAAAGCTCCATCCATGTGTACAATGTAATGCACTAAATAACCCACAGGCAACATATATAATGTACAGAATAATGACAGTCTTTTATTTGTGACACAACAGTCATCGTTCCCCCATATCTCCTCTGAGTGAAGTAATCTGCCAGAGAAGTCAATGGACACTTGCTCTGAGCTTCGTGACGCTCTTCCGTTTGGAAATATTACATCTCCTTATTTCCGTTTATGTTTACTTTCAATGTGCTGTGGGCATTGAGTTGAACAAACACACCTAAAATGAGTGTCCGGAATAAGATTTAAAAAGGTGGACATTTTTATTGGCAGGAGAAGGGATATTCTGATGTTTACTGTGTGCAGAATTGTCCAAACCCTCTCAGGAACAGTTTTAATAGAAGTTTTAATCCAAGCCGATCTGAGAAAGCAGCGACTGTTAAAAATACACCATTATTTCAGCACAGGGTGTGTGTTCGTCTAAACTAGTGACCGCGACACTGAAGTGTGTGAGAACACATGAATAACATCAGTACCAACCACCAACATTTATTTACTTGGATTAAATATTTTAATCATTCTGTGTCATTTTTCAATGTCAATCTTTTTACTAATTACATGTTTATGCCCAAAATGCTTCATTAATATTCAAAGTAGTTGATTGTCATTCTCCTCTACGCTGTGTTTAAGATTAATGAAATATCCTTTAGCCTATTTAACATCGTTACAGGAACATTCATTCATTCAACTATTTTAAAAGACTGGAATAAAGCACCAATGCACACAAGCAATCGTTTTTATTAGTCAAATTCATTTAAAATGTAAACTCAATAAGTATGAAATATCAGTAAGAGAAAAACACTGTTAATGAGAGACGAGCATTGGACCGCTGCAGGGATGAATATATTTAACCTATTTATTATTCAGAATTCACAGCTGGAAAGAAAATATATTTATAGGAATATTTCAGCAGGCTCAATATAAGTAATACAGAGATCATTGTTCATTGTTTTAATCAGCAGCCATAAACCGTAATGATAATCTGCATTCTCGTGTGTGTGTGTGTGTGTGTGTGTGTGTGTGTGTGTGTGTGTGTGTGTGTGAGTGTGTGTGTGTGTGTGTGTGTGTGTGTGTGTGTGTGTGTGTGTGTTAATGAGTGTGTGTGTGTGTGTGTGTGTGTGTGTTAATGAGTGTGTGTGTGTGTGTGTGTGTGTGTGTGTGTGTGTGTGTGTGTGTGTGTGTGTGTGTGTGTGTGTGTGCGCGTGTGTGTGAATGAGTGAGTGAGTGTGTGAATGAGTGAGTGTGTTTGTGAATGAGTGAGTGTGTGTGTGTGTGTGTGTGTGTGTGTGTGTGTGTGTGTGTGTGTGTGTGTGTGTGTGTGTGTGTGAGTGTGTGTGTGAATGTGTGTGTGTGTGGTGTGTGTGTGTGTGTGTGTGTGTGTGTGTGTGTGTGTGTGTGTGTGTGTGTGTGTGTGTGGTGTGTATGAGTGAGTGTGTGAATGAGTGAGTGTGTGTATGAGTGAGTGTGTGAATGAGTGAGTGTGTGTTAATGTGTGTGTGTGTGAGGGAGTGTTACGCCCTTACTAGGGAGCAACAAAGAAGGAGGGAGCAAACGATCACGGCGGTTACAATAATCTCTTTATTGACACAATCTGTATAAAGTCTAACTCGCAAGTTCTCTCCGTACGCCGCAACGCCGATCAACCTCTCGGTCCTGGCCAGGGATCGATTGGACCAGATGGAACGCTCCATGAGGACGCCAAACAGGACGCTTTTAAAGACAGGCACACCTGTACACCGGTGCACCCAATCCACCTGATTACTCCCTCAGCTCCGCAGCACACCTGTAGGAGGAGTAAACACAGCCAGACACGGCAAAGACCACAACACAAGTATACAGCCGTCACACTCCCCCCCTTAAGAAAAGGAAACCAATAAGTTTCCGCCAAAAATAAGCAATCATAACCGCACTAACAACCAATACAATTTAAATATAGGCCTATACTTACACACCAATCAACATCAATGACACACACAATGACACACACCATGACACATACCATGACACACACCATGACTTCTTCTGATCGAGGAAGTGAACCAGCGCAATCAATAAGATCAAACGGTTGACATACAGCCGGAATTGGACGCAAAGAGCTGGCTTTAACAACGGGTTCGGTTATGGCAAGCTGGCAAATTTCACTTGGAAGTCTTTGACTTAAGCACTGGACAATTCGACTTCCAATGTCCCTTTCCGAAACAATAATTACAGTTGTCATAGTTACTTGTCGTTTTTTCCCAAAAACTACGGGTTGGACTCATAGGGACACTAGAAAAATTCCCCCGTGCATGAACCTGATGTTCTCCGAATTTACCACCACGGGGCTTATGAATAAGTTCCCAGTCATCCACCAGCAGTGCAGCTTCTGAAGCAGTCTAGGGGTATGATTCTCGCTTCGGTTGCGAGAGGTCCCGGGTTCAAATCCCGGACGAGCCCCCACTTGTTACGCCCTTACTAGGGAGCAACAAAGA
>JAZAVI010000319.1:247500-262500 GCA_036326025.1 Chrosomus eos | reverse complement strand
GCACTCCCAAAAGGACTGTGGCCAGCTTCACAGAATCATCCACATAATGGCACGTCACTGCTAGATATGCATCCATATTAATGGAGGTCCACATATCAGCAGTCAGGCTCACAGCCTCCACCCTCTGCATGATGGCCTTGGCCTTGGCTTTCTCCTCCTCATATTTCTGAACCACCATGTTCTTAAGAGCCTTTCTGGATGGAAGAGTGTATGTGGGATCAAGCAATGCCACAAACTCCTTGAAGCCACAGTCATCCACGATGGAAAAGGGCTGCGAGTCCTTCACCACCATATTCACGAGAGCCTCATCTAGCTCTCGCTTCCAGTCCACTAAGACAAATAAATAAAGACATAAAGAAATTAAAAATACTTTAATAAAAGAAATTAAGGATTTATGTGAAACTGCATTTAAATGAAGACCTATGAGTCAAGGCAGTCATATCAGATTGTGTAAGTGTGTCTAGGTAATAATAATATAATACATAGCCTACCTTGATTTGTGTTCCCATGGTTTTTAGCAGCTTCATGCTTGGCAGTGAAGTGCCTAATCATGGAGGAAGTATTCCCGTGATACTTCAGCTCGGTTGAACACACCAAGCACCGGACCTGTAAAGAAAGCAATTTGTAAATAAAAATGCAATTTGAGTCTATTGATAGCTACTGGCTACACTAATCATGTACATCATTTTACTGTTATGCTACCTTAATATAGACCATAGCTATAGAAGGCTACTGTACTGACAGTCACTGTTGTATAAACTTTACTTTTCCTACTTTACAAAACAGCCAGAACACCCACCTTATCAGGAGCGATCAATTTGAACTGTTCCCACATGTCAGAACGACCTCTCTTCCTGGCTGGTTCCATAATGATCCAATACAAACGCAACACTAACAACTCGACAGCAATAACACACCTACTACGACAACTCTACAAATTGTACATTGTTTAGAGTGGTTATAAAGACTAAAAGGCACTCAAAACTGTTTCAACCTATCACCTGTCAGAATCGAGACGCGCCGTTCCAGTGAATCACCTGATTGGACCGCAAACCAGTCAGATGATTCATTCAGGCAATGAAGCACTTGCTGCTTCGGAAGTCATATGTCACATGATTTTTTTCGCACCAAAGCAAGCTTTGAAGCAGTGGTTCTCTAGGTTTGTAGTTCAGGGTTTCGAAGCACGTATCGAAGCTTCAGCGTCACACTGCCATCACTAGTTACGACAATATTTGCTCGGCTTCTCGAATGAATAAGGCGGTGGTGATTTTCGTGAAAGAAGAACATTTGGTTAATCGTCTGATAAGCAACGGTGTTGTGGTAAGTGGTACTTATATTACTGTTTCACCGCTGGTTACACCTAGCCTACTACTAGAGTGACGATATCAAATTTGCCCCCATTCACAAAGAATAGTGAAATTGAACAAGCTCTTGCGAGTTACGGAAAGTTTGCTAGTCCAGTTAAAATGATTTCTCTTGGATGCAAAATGAGGCCTTGAAGCACGTGTTGTCATTCAGAAGACAAGTTTTTATGTTTCTGATTGAACAAGATTTGAATGTTTCTTTTAGACTGTGGCATGAAGGAAAATCGTATTTGGTGTATGCGAGTAGCGGGAATAATAAATGCTTTGAATGCGGAGACATGGACTTAAGAGGGTTGCATGTCCGCATAAGGCTCAGAATGTCGAGAATTTGCAACCGAATGTTGAGAATATGCAGCAGAATGTTGAGAATATGCAGCAGAATGTTGAGAATATGCAGCAGAGTGTTGAGAATATGCAGCAGAGTGTTGAGAATATGCAGCAGAATGTTGAGAATATGCAGCAGAATGTTGAGAATATGCAGCAGAATGTTGAGAATATGCAGCAGAATGTTGAGAATATGCAGCAGAATGTTGAGAATATGCAGCAGAATGTTGAGAATATGCAGCAGAATGTTGAGAATATGCAGCAGAATGTTGAGAATATGCAGCAGAATGTTGAGAATATGCAGCAGAATGTTGAGAATATGCAGCAGAATGTTGAGAATATGCAGCAGAGTGTTGAGAATATGCAGCAGAATGTTGATGATGCAGATCCTGGAATCGATCAGGGAATACAACCTCAGGTTGTGAGTGAAGTACATGATAGTGGCGTTGCTGTGGGTGATAATATGAGGCCTAGTGAGGAGGCCACTGTTATTGTGAACCAAAGCAGGGATCCTGAGGGAATGATGCGGGCTGATGAAGTTACAGTGACAGCAGGAGTAAGTGGAGTAGGTGTAGAAATGGTGATTAGTGAAGTTAGTGGAAGTGAAATTGAGCCACAACCTGAAACATCACAGGGCTTTGAATTGAGTAACGATGACAGTGAGATGGTGGATGATGATGCTTGTTCGGAATTTTCTGATTTTGGTTCCCAAGTTATGGGAGATTTGTATACATTGCAGGAAATAAATGATTTCTTGGATGTAACTTTTGGTAAAATAGTTGAAGTAAAAGACTTTTTCCCGGATGTGGATAAGTTTATAGCTTCGGTTATTATACTACAGAGAACGGTAAGCCATGATGAACTAAGTAAGAAGAAGAGATTTCGTTTGAAGAAACTCTTAACGAAATTACGTCAGGGTAAATCTCGTGCTTCAAATTATTAAAACAATGATTAAGTTGCACAGGGTGTCTCTCTTACTATGGTTTCTTTTTCTATCCTTTTTATCCTTTCATTTTTCTATGGAGTGTCTGAGGGTTGGCTCCTTAAATATAAATGGGGGTAGAGATAGGAAGAAACTGGCAATGGTTTCAGAATTTTTGAAAATGAAACAGATTAATGTTGCCTTTTTACAGGAAACGCATACTGATGATAATAATGAAATAGAATGGGGTATGTGGTGGGATGGAAAACTCGTTCTAAGTCATGGGTCAAATAATAGTGCTGGAGTTGCTATTTTATTTTCAAAGAGCATGAATGTTAATATTTTAAATGTTGAGGAAATTGAAAAGGGGAGGATTATAATAACAAAAATAGAGTTTGGAGGTTTTTTGTTTGCTTTTGTTAATGTATATGCCCCGAACAATGGGTCAGAAAGGGTTAGGTCTTTTATGAAATTGAATGAATCTCTTAAAAAAATTGATGATGGTGTGTGTATTATTGTAGGGGGAGACTGGAATTGTACAACAGATTTCACTGTTGATAGAAATGGTGAAGAACCTCATAATCAATCTAGTTTAGTATTGTCCAAAATAATGGAAAAAAGAGGTTTGGTAGATATATGGAGAGTAAGGAATGGAAGGGAAAGACAGTACACATGGGTTAGAGTGACTGACAATATTGTCTGTGGGGCTAGATTGGACCGGTTTTATCTTGGAAAAATATGGAACAACAGAATAATGAATGTTTTTCATTCACCAAATGCCTTTTCAGATCATCATATGGTTGGTTTAGATCTTAACATGAAAGAATTGTCGAGACATACGTATTATTGGCATTTCAATGTTAAACTGTTACAAGATGTTTTGTTTTGTGAAAGATTTACAATGTTTTGGAATGAGTGGAAAATGAAAAAGAGTTGTTTTGAGAATATTAGCCAGTGGTGGGAAGTGGGAAAAGCCCAAATAAGAGTCTTTTGTCAGAATTATACCTTGCATTCTTCATCTCACATTAAAGTAACAATACAAAGATTGGAAAGAGACATTTTGCAGTTAGAAAAAGAACTTATCGATAATTCTGGAACTGTGCAGCAAAAAGACTTTTTGGAAAAGAAGAGAATGGAACTTGGATCTTTTTTACAGGAACGGACTAAGGGAGCGCTGATTAGAGCGAGGTTCTGCTCTATTAAAGACATGGATGCTCCTAGTTCTTATTTTTTTAACCTGGAAAAGAAAAAGTTTCAACAGAAACAGATGTACCATCTTCGTTGTGCAAATGGAACTATAACCTCTGATCCGGTGGAAATCAGAAAAATGGCAGTGAGTTTTTATGAGTCATTATATAGTAAAGAACCATGTGACTCTAAAAGTACTGAGGAATTACTGCGTGATTTACCAAAGTTACCAGATGAACATAAAAAATTGCTGGACAATGAAATTACTTTTAAGGAACTCACAGAGGCAATGCAGCAATTATCTTCAGGTCGGTCTCCAGGAATAGACGGACTGCCGGTTGAATTTTATAAGCAATTTTGGAATGTCATTGGAGTGGATTTGTATGAAGTATTTTTTAATTGTTTTAAAGAAAAGTCACTCCCGTTAAGTTGTCGTCGTGCAGTCTTCTCATTGTTACCAAAAAAAGGGGATTTATGTTTATTGAAAAATTGGAGACCAGTGTCCTTACTATGTCTGGATTATAAGATACTGTCAAAATGTCTGGCTAATAGAATTAAGCATTGTTTAGAGTTTTTGATTGATAAAGATCAAACGTATTGTGTCCCAGAAAGGTCAATTATAGACAATATTTTTGTGTTGAGAGATTTAGTTGACTTTAGCCACTTTAATAATAGTGATCTTGGAATTTTGTCATTGGACCAAGAAAAGGCTTTTGACAGGGTGGATCATGGGTATCTGTTTAATGTTTTAAAACACTTTGGTTTTGGTGAAACGTTTTTATCATATGTAAAATTGTTGTACTCCAATGTGTTTATCATGGTAAAGGCTGGGGGGGCCTTAGTGCTCCAGTACCTCTAGGTAGAGGGATCAGACAAGGCTGTCCACTGTCTGGCAGCTGTATAGCCTAATGATTGAACCTCTCCTACATAGACTAAAAAAAGATTTACAAGGTGTGTCATTCCAAAATGGAAGGGAAAGTGTAAAATTGGTTTTGTCCGCTTATGCAGATGATATTACGGTGTTTATCACAAGGCAAGAGGATATTAGAAGGTTAAATGAGAATATTAAGCTTTATGAAAAAGCGTCCACCGCCAAAGTAAACTGGGAGAAAAGTGAGGGTTATATTATGGGTCAGTGGGATGAGGTAGGACATCCAACACTTCCAGGTGGCTTGAGATGGGGAAGGGAAGGTTTAAAAGTTTTGGGTGTTTTTATAGGCAATAGACAATATCAAATGAAGAATTGGGAGGGTATGCTGGGTAAGGTGTCTGCCCGATTGACTAAGTGGGAATGGCTGTTACCACAGTTGTCTTATAGGGGGAGAGTTCTGGTCACCAATAACCTGGCAGCTTCTACACTGTGGCACAGGTGTGTAGTCATGGATCCACCTGAGGACATAATATGTGAAATTCAGAGGAAATTGGTCAACTTTTTCTGGAGTGGCGAGCACTGGGTCCGAGCATCAGTGATCTTTCTGCCAGTTTGCGAGGGAGGACATGGCTTGGTGGATGTTAAGAGTCGTATCCACGCGTTCAGATTACAAGCAGCAAAAAGATTCCTTTATCAAAAAGACGTATTATGGACTCCTACAGCATGTGCCATCTTGCATAGGGCAGGTGGGCTTGGTCTTGACAAACACCTGTTTTTAATGAGACTGGAAGAGTTGAGTTTGTCTGAAATTACACCTTTTTATCAGACAATGTTTCTCGTGTGGAGGAATGTTTTGAAGGTGGACAGAGATAGGAGCAGTTCTATTCACTGGGCTACTGAGGAACCACTGTTTTTTAATAACTTGATCCAGACAAGACTTTTGTCCTCCGTGAGTGTGCGAGCATGTCTGCTCAGGAATGGTATCGTGAAGCTGGGTCATCTAATGGATAAAGATGGATGGAAATCTGTGGAAACTATTAAGGAAGTGACTGGTTTACGATCACAGAGACTTGTTTCAAAACTGATAGAGGAAATCTCTCTGGCAATACAAAGAACTTATGGAGAAAGTATATCAATAGCACAAATGTCAAATCAGAGTGACATGAAAGTTTTTCCAAGGATCAGTATTTCGTCACTAATGTGTGATGAGAATGAAGGGGATTCAATTGCCGATTCAATCTTGAATTCCCAGACACCCCAACTGGAGTATCTGGACTGTGCTTCAAAGAAGGCGCTTTGCCACACAGCAGTGAAGGTGATACATCAGAAGTCACTGAAGAGACAGAAAGCTTCCAGATGGCCAGGGTTGTTGGGACCAGACTTCCTTGTAAGAGACAGGTGGAGGACCCTGTACAAACTCCCTGTAGAAAAGCGGACCGGTGATCTGCAGTGGAGGATAATACACGGGGCGATAGCTACGGACAGGCATGTGGCGCACCTGAACCCAGCAGTTGGGCAGTGTAGGTTCTGTGGGGAGAGTGAAGATGTAGACCATCTGTTTTTAAAATGTAATCGATTAAATGATCTGTTCGAATTACTAGCAACTGGTTTCAGAGGTTTGCGGAAGAATTTTCAGACAAAATATTTATAGGGGGTTTGAAGTATAAATTTTTATTAAGAAGGAGAGTATGTTTATTGAATTATTTAATAGGGACAGCAAAATTGGCCATATGGAAGACGAGAAAGACTAAGGGCCTAGGGTTGGCAGCAACGAATTCTAGTGTAATGTGTATGAGTCTGGTGGCAGCAAGATTGAGAATGGAATTTGAATATTACAGTCTCACAAATAATGTACCTGCTTTTTGTGAAATGTGGTGTATTAATGAGGTTTTATGTGTTGTACATGGTGATCAATTGACCCTTCGCATGGAGCTTGATTGATAGGTGTTCTAACCAATCATACTTCGCCATCCGCCATTTTGTCCGAAAAAGCAGCCAGTAGAGTTGGGAGGATTTGAACTTGGTAAAATGAATATACTGGCGCCTTTCCGCGGTTAAAACAACATTACTTCTTATGTTCGTTCATGTTTATTTGATGCTATAAATGAACTAGAAGGAAGAGATGATCGGATCACGAGCAGCTTTGACGGATGCTCTACAGCGATCTGTCATGGCACATTAAAGAGCCCCAAAACGGTATTTATTGTTTAAATTTCTTTCAAAAAATGACCACATTTGAAAGCAGAGACTTTGTTTAATATGTTTAATATCAAAAGTAACCGAAAAGTAACCTGGTCTGTCCTGTCTGTCCGCGTGTTGTCAGTCTCCTCTCTGCTCCGCGATGTATTTTTCACTGCGTGAGAACATGGTGAGAGCATGAGAGCAGCATAGCTTGTCGGAACATAGCGACAGTAACTAAGGAGGGCGGGTCTTTGCGAAGGGTCAATTGGTCTTAGGTTTTTAAAAGAATATGTATTTTTACTTAATTTTCTTTATTTATTTAAAGAAAAGGTTTTATTTCCCTTTTCAATATTGTTTGAATTAGGGATGTAAACATTTGTAGAAGTTGATTTGTTATAATAAAGGCGAACTTAATCCTCTCTCGCTCTCTCTCCTTTTCTCTCTTTCTCTTTTTCTCTCTTTCTCTCTCTCTTTCTCTCGCTCTCTCTTTTTCTCTCTCTCTCTCTCTCTCTCTCTCTCTTTTCTCTCGCTCTCTCTTTTTCTCTCGCTCTTTCTCTCTCTCTCTCTCTCTCTCTCTCTTTCTCTCTCTCTCTTTTTCTCTATTTCTCTCTCTCTTTCTCTTGCTCTCTCTCTTTTTCTCTCTTTCTCTTTTTCTCTCTTTTCTCTCTCTCTCTCTCTCTCTTTCTCTCTCGCTCTCTCTTTTTCTCTCGCTCTTTCTCTCTCTCTCTCTCTCTCTCCTCCCTCTGTCTCTCTCTTTCTCTCTCTCTCTCTCTCTCTCTCTCTCTCTCTCTCTCTCTCTCTCTCTCGCTCTCTTTTTCTCGCTTTCTCCTGGACATTCAAAATGTTGATCTGACTGGACTAACATCCTTTTACCATTCAGTGTTCAAAGCCTGGAAGACCTTTAATATCTCAAGAGATGCAACGGATGAGGGAGGTCTCTGGTCAAGGGAAGAACCTCTAATGAACAACTCTATAGTGGACTCAGAGATTTTAAAATCACCGTCGATGAGGAATCTTCTAAAGGCTGCAGGAGTTGTAAAGATTGGACACTTAATAACTTCAGATGGATGGATGTCTCCTGAAATGTTAGCCACCAAGATTGGAATAAGATCAACTCGTTGGGCACAAAGACTGTTAAATGAAATTCTTGAGAGCTTATCGACGGAATTCAAATGTAGTGTGGAAGCAACTAATGAAGACATGGATTTAACTTTTCCTGAACTAAGAATAATTCCATCTGTGGGTATTTTTGAAGAAAAGGAGGGATCTTTGTTGACTTTCAAGACACCTGTATTGGACTGTTTCAGTAAAACTGAGAAGAAAGCACTGTACGTTACATGTGTAAAAGTGTCACACGCTCTTTCTTTAGGAGGAGTTAAAGAGTCAAAATGGCAAGAGCTATTTGGATCAGGCTCTTCCCCGAAGGGGTGCTGGAGGGCCTTGTACAAGCCTCCCATTGAAAAAAGGACTGGAGACCTTCAGTGGAGAGCTGTGCATGGGTTAATAGCTACGAACAGATACAGAGCACACCTCGATCCCCAGGTTCAGGAGGGATGTCCTTTTTGTGGGATGAGTGAAACTGTCTTTCATTTATTCTTTCAATGTGGGAGGCTTGGGCCTTTACTTTCTCAATTGGAAGAATGGTGTATAGTTTTGGGAGAGGTGTTTTCACCTATGTTATTTATCTATGGACCAAAGTATAGCAGAAACAGAAAGCAGATCCATGTTTTGCTTAATTTTTTGTTTGGGCAAGCAAAAATGGGAATTTGGATTTCACGTAAAAGCAAAATAAATAATGCTGGGTCAATTGATGCAATGTTAATTGTAAAAGGTTTAATTAAAACTAGATTAAAGGTGGAATATGCATACTATAACTTGGTTAAAGACCTGGAGACTTTCAATCATATTTGGGGAGTAAACCCGTGCATATGTGAATCTGATTTTGATGGTGCTTTGCAAATTTCTATTTAATTGTGTTATTGTTTTTATTGTTTTTTTTTTTTTTTTTGTGTGCTATTTATTATTGTATGTTTAAAAAAAAAAAAAAAAAAAAAAAAAAAAAAAAGGAAAAAAGAAGAAAAATATTTTTTTTAAAACTATGTGAGGTTTAATTAAACCCTGATATTTTTGTAATAAAGGAGGGTTAAAAGTCTCTTTCTCGCTCTCTCTCTTTTTCTCTCTTTCTCTCTCGCTCTCTCTCTCTCTCGCTCTCTCTTTTTCTCTCTTTCTCTCTCGCTCTCTCTTTTTCTCTCTCTCTCTCCTCTTTTTCTATTTTTCCCCTTGCTGTTTTTTTTTTTGGTCTTTTCTATTGATTACAGTTTTTCTCGATTGTTTACACACATTTTCTGAAAGAATGCCTCATATTCTCAGAACTCTACACACAAATCAAAAAACACACACACAATGGGCAAAACCCCTCAAAACCCCTCAATTTGCCAAATGCAAAAAATTGTGTGTAGTGTTTTGAAAAATGTGTGTTTTAGATCTGCAATTTGAGTGTAAAGCAGGAATTGTGCTTGTAGTTTAGCAGAATTGGTTCAGGGGGTCGGTGAATGAGTTACATGTTATGGTCATTGTGTCTCAAGTACCAGAATTTGTGTGTAAACAATTGAGAAAAACTGTAATTTGTTGGGCCGCTTGCTATCCACTTTGCTGGGAAGCATGTCGGCCCCACGCGTGCAGGCTTTGAGTACACTCACGCGGCGTAATGCGGTTAAAGTAGCCGCCGCGGTGAGTGTGGAGGAATGTTGTCTTGCCATTGGTGAGGTGGTAGGGCATGGGAGCGTATTATCCGCCTCCAGAATGAATAGTGCTGTTGTAGTGTTTCTCAGTAGCGTAGATAAGGTTAATGAAGTTGTTGAAAACGGAATAGTCGTTGGTGGTGATTTTGTCGCGGTTCTTCCCCTTTCATTGCCCGCCAAGAGAGTCACATTATCAAATGTTCCACCGTTCGTAAGCGACGAAATTTTGACACAGTCTTTATCACGTTATGGAAAATTGGTATCTCCGATTAAGAAGATCCCAATTAATAGCGGCTCACCGTTGTTGAAACACATTGTCTCGTTCAGGCGTTTTGTTTACATGATTATTCAGGACGATGTAGAGCTAGACATGACACTCAATTTTCGAATTGACAACTTTGATTATGTTATTTTTGTCACTACCGCGAAATCAAAGTGTTTTGGTTGCGGTAAATCTGGACATTTAATTCGTAATTGTCCCGACAAAGTTGCAGAAAAGGAAGTAAACGCAGTGAATGGGAATATTGTAGGCGATGGTGGCGAGGATGGTGCTGTGGATTTAGTTGGGGAGGCGGCGGCTGCGGTTGCGGGTGTTCCTAGTGGGAGTGTTGTTGCGTCGACTCTACTACGCTGTGAGCACTCGGAGTCGGATACGGTGCCCACCAAAATGCCTTTAGAGGCTAGTGTTGAGGATTTACAGAGTGTGGCACCGGTTTCTGAAGATAAACATGTTGAGCAAATAGAAAGTGAGAGTAATTCAGTGATTTTGCAAGACGAATGTGTAAAGGATTGTGTGGAGAAAGAACATTTTTTCAAAATGCCTTCCAATAAAAGGAAGATAATTGAAAAAATGGTTGATGCCAAAATAAGTAAAACGAGTGAAATGCAAGAAAGCATGGATCAAGATACAGAAAGTGATGGTGGGTCTTCTGACTCCAGTGTGACACTTTCTCAGGGGGAGTTTAGTGGTCGGGATTATGAACTTGAGGATATTAAGTTATTCCTCAGATCAACAAAAAAATAAAAGAGGAGTGTGCGTGAAGGAATGTTTTCCTGATGTAAAACAGTTCGCTGAAAAGGCAAAAAGCTTAATGGCAGAGAGTTGCTTTACTAATAAAGAAGTCTATCGACTTAAAGGCACAATATGGAACTTTTCGGCTTTCAAAATAGCAAAAATAACTGTATCTATGTTATATATTTCTTTTAGTTGTGTACTAACATTATCCCAAAAGTTCCCACCAACTTTCAAATCCGGAGAAATTTATATTTTAATTTGAAGACACGGGCCGTGTCTTTATTTCCGTTTCGTCGCCCGTCTATGACGTCATATAACCTTTGACTCTACTTTCTCTAACTTCGTGCAGATCCCGGCGAAAAACCGCCAAACGCAAATGTAAACACCGGACGCACGTCACTAAAATAAAAGAAGGCGATAAAGAATCAATAGTTGGATATCAATAATGGACCATGATTATGCTTTGCCTGCACGTTCTGCTGCTGGAGGCAGATCCGTGAAGCGGAAACGCACGGGTGACAGAAATGACTCGAGAAGGGTTTGGGACAGGAGAAGAGACATGACTCGCGTTAACATTGGAGTTGCATTTCAACGAGCTTCGTGACAAACTGGAACTACAGAGAGATGCCGATCTCGCTTGCATTCCTATAAACAAGTAAGCACCCATTCAGCTAACTATATCTATCCGTAACTTATATGTTGTGAAACGATGATGGCATGTGTTAAACGCAGAGCAGACGGACTAGCTCTCATGTACAGTATAATGTAAATTCACATTTGTTGTAGATAGCTGCAGAAAGTAGCTTCATGCAGTTCACCATCTTTTTCAATATCATAGTATAAACGTAATTATAATTATTAACGAAAGGTGACCGTGTTTTTTAACATCTATTAATACTAGCTAGATGGAATATTGATTCAATAGCCCTGATAATTCATATATCTCTCCGTTTGAAAAGACGTGATTTTAAAAACACTAAGTTAGAATGAGTGAGGAATGTGGGGAGCGTGCGTGTTCATTACAATGGCATTACATAAAGTTAATAGCCGTAACTAAACGTAACAAGAATAGAGATATAATATAAATAACAACACATTACCTCGTCAGTGAACATGTTATCTGCTGGAGATGCTAGATGGCTGGGGAATGACAGATCGCGCGTGTCCCAATGAACATCGTATAGCTGGTTCGCGCGCGCACCTCTCTCTCTCTCTCTCGACAACGACAACAACTCCCATGAACACACGCTCTTTCACGACGTCATCAGAATACGTCTTTTGCTATTATTTTGATTGAGTGACCCCTGGTGGCCAAAAGTTACATACTGTACGTTTAAGAAAATTGTGAGGAATCTAAATACTGCTTTAATCAATGATGTCAGTTAATTTAAAAAATAAAATGGCTGATGTGCTGTGGCTTTTTGGGTGTCTTTTCTTTTCCTTTTTATTATTTATGAGTGAAGTTCATGTAGCTACTTTGAATGTTAATGGGGCAAGGGATTCTGGAAAAAGAGCTACAATATATGAAGTAATTAAGCAAAAAAATATTGATGTTGTTTTATTACAAGAAACTCATAGCGACTTAAAAAATGCTGCTGATTGGGCAAGGGAGTTTGATGGCATCCCTGTGTTAAGCCATAACACTTCATTAAGTGGGGGAGTAGCCATTTTATTTGCAAAGAATTTTAGTCCCATATCTTATGATGTTGATGAGATAATAAAAGGTAGGCTTTTAAAAGTTAGAGCTGTTGTTGAAAGTTATGTGTTTATTTTTATTTGTGTATATGTTCCAACTGCACCTGTTGAAAGAATGTCTTTTTTAGACATACTATGTTCAACTCTACATAACTGTTGTTCAGAAGACTTCTTGTTCCTTGGTGGTGATTTCAATTGTACTGAGCATAATCTTGATCGGAATCACATTGAGCCTCATTTGGGTTCACGTAAACGTTTAATTCATATTATTAAAAAGTATGATTTATGTGATATTTGGATATCTTTAAATTGTAATGAGAGACAGTACACTTGGGTTCACACGCGTGATAAGGTTATGTCATTAGCTAGGTTGGACAGATTTTACAGTTTTAGTCACCATCTTAGTATTTTCAATAAATGTTATATAACACCAGTAAGTTTTTCGGATCACAGTATGGTGCAATGTAAGCTTATTTTGAGCTCATTAAAACCAAAAAGCGCATACTGGCATTTTAATACTAATTTGTTAAGTGATCATTTGTTTAAGGAGTCTTTTAAGTACTTCTGGGATGCTCACAGAACAAAGAAGTCTTCTTTTTAATCATTGCAACAGTGGTGGGATGTTGGCAAGATACAAATAAGGCAGTTTACACAACAGTATACTCACAACGTTACTAAGGAGTTGACTCGTTCTTTAGAGCTTTTGGAAGGAGAGATAATTGAATCTCAAAATCTGGCACAATCTACTGGCAAGACACATTATTTAGAAACCTGTTCAAGGAAGAAAGCTCAGTTAGCTGATCTACTGGGGCATAAGATACAGGGGGCTCTGGTCCGCTCACGTTTCCAAAGCATTGATCAGATGGATGCACCATCCCAATACTTTTTCAATTTGGAAAAGAAGAATGGTCAGAAACGGTATATTCATGGTTTGCGCTCCGAAGATGGAGTGTTATTGACAGATCTGACCGGTATTCGGGGAAGAGCAGTTAATTTTTTTTAAATTTGTATAGGAGCGAGCTTAAGTCAGAGTGTGGTGCTGACAACGTTTTCCTTGACAACTTACCAAAGCTGTCAGAGGAAGTCAACGATGAGCTTGAAGGTGTGCTGACCCTGGAAGAGCTCTATAAGACCCTGCAAACCATGAAGTCTGGGAGTGCCCCAGGAATGGATGGCATCCCAGTTGACTTCTACAAGGTTTTTTGGTTGGAAATGGGTGTAGATCTGCTGGAGGTACTCAAGGACAGCTTGTCGAAGGGCGGGTTGCCATTGAGTTGCCGAAGAGCGGTGATCACTCTAATTCCAAAAAAGGGGGACCTTACAGATATTAAGAACTGGCGCCCTGTCTCGCTTCTCTGCAGTGATTATAAAATTCTTTCTAAGGCTTTGAGTACCAGATTGGCTGGAGTGTTGTGTCAGGTTATCCATCCAGATCAGACGTACTGTGTCCCTAGTAGATCAATAGTTGATAATATTTCTTTAATTCGAGATATTTTTCATGTCTCTAAGTTGTTAAATTTGGACTGTGGCTTGATATCTTTGGATCAGGAGAAGGCTTTTGACCGAGTGGAGCACTCATATTTGTGGAGTACTTTAACAGCTTTTGGTTTTAGCAAAAATTTTATAGACATGATTAGAGTACTCTATTGTGACGTTGAGAGTATCCTGAAAATAAATGGTGGCTTATGTGCTCCCTTCCAGGTTCTCAGGGGTATCAGACAAGGTTGCTCCTTGTCTGGAATGTTGTATTCCTTGGCTATTGAGCCATTGCTTCAGCAGATAAGGAGCCATTTAAGTGGGTTGTCTTTTCCAGTTTGTAATAAAAAGATTTGTTTGTCAGCCTATGCCGATGATATTGTGGTGATGATTAACAGACAAAGTGATGTGCAAATTTTATCTAATTTATTGGAAGAATTTAAACTGTTGTCGTCTGCAAAGGTTAATTGGAAAAAAAGTTATGCTTTATTATTAGGACAATGGGCTGATGGGAAACCTTGTCTTCCGGATGGGATGGTTTGGGGAAATGGAGGTATAAAATATCTAGGAGTTTATCTAGGGGATGACAGTGTGTTACAAAAAAATTGGGAGGGGTTGATGGAAAAAATTAAAGGGCGCTTGGAAAAGTGGAAATGGTTATTACCGAATATGTCTTATAGGGGGCGAACTCTCATTGTAAACAATTTAGTGGCATCTTCACTTTGGCATAAATTGTAGATCCGTCTCCACAGTTTTTAATGGAAGCTCAAGCTGCTCTGGTCAACTTTTTTTGGGACAAACTACACTGGGTCCCACAGAGTGTTTTATACCGCTCCAAAGATGAAGGTGGGCAAGGTTTGATTCACTTACAAAGTAGAATGGCGGCCTTTCGGTTACAGTTTTTAAAGAGGTTACTTGATGGTTCTAAAGATTTCAGTTGGCGTGCTTTGAGTTGTACTATTTTGCACACCATTGGAGGGTTTGGTCTGGACAGATCTCTCTTTTTAATGGATCCAACTAAACTGGATGTATCGGAACTGCCTGCCTTTTATCGAAATCTCTTCAAGGTGTGGAGTTTTTTTCGTGTTCATAAGACTGAGAACTCATATTCTCTCCACTGGCTATTGCAGGAGCCACTGATACTTGGGGCCCGTTTGGACATGGCCACTCACTGCTATTTGCCGGGGTTTAACCACATTTTTCTGAAAGCCAAGGTCTTTACG